>APFE031627677.1:359759-405709 GCA_000404065.3 Pinus taeda | reverse complement strand
TAATATTATAATATTGACAATATTAATTTTAATTTTTGACCTCGGTCCCTTAGTCAAAATTAGTCGTTAATTAGCCGTTGGAATCTCTGCTCAGACTATTTAACATGCTAGGCTGGATCTGGTTCTTCAACTTGTCCTGACGATGAACCACACTGATTGGTTCGAAACGCGTCGACAAATGATTATTTATGTGATTTCGCCGAAAATTCTCTAAACAATGTTATGGATCACAGAAGTCTAAATTCCTTAGTATGGGTTCCCATTTCAAATTTTACATTGTTCTTTGTAGACCTTTGGCTGAGGAGGCAGTCTTCCCTGCGACGACTCGAGACATCAGGGTAGATCCTAGGCTCCTAGATCTCTTGAGGGACTGTCTATGCGATATGATGAGACTTATGTGTCATATCATCATAGCTACCGGGCTACTAGCAGCGAGGAGGGATGGGCATGCAATAGATAAAGATTCTTCACCCTGTACTACCCCATCGGATAATGATCAGGGTACCAGTGATTCTTCTAGTAGAAATCCACCTCCTCCTCATTCACCTCATGGCCCAGTATTACTTGTTTCTCCTCACATAGCAAACCAACCACCTTCTCCTCAGATAGTAATAGTGAACTAATATTATCTCCCAATGGCCTTATGTTCATAATTTCTTAGTTTTCATATGATAACTAGACACATGATTCAGGCACTATTGAAAGTTGAGGATGTCATTATATGCAACCTTAGCTTTAGAGATAACCATTTATGTAAGGAAATAGAAGCTCCAACAATACTCCCAGCCTTTAAATGTATTCTGCAAAGAGTAAATGTTACACACTCTATTATTCCGAATACGTAGTCGATCAGTGCAAGTTCCTATCAATATGAGAAAATGAGTTATTTGTATCACTACAAATAGCTTCTTTCCTCACTCTACTAGCCATTTCAAATGTTTGTTGACTCATTTCCCTATATAGTCAGCACTTACCACTATTTTGTGTTTAAAACATGTTACAAAATTTTGTATCGGAGATGAATCTGACATCCAGATTTTTTATTGTCCCAGTGTTTTAATAAAAAACATTGTTGCAGGTAAATACCAGTCTTTTCAGCGTTCAATTCACCAAATACACACGTATGTAGGTCATCTCATTACCTATCATTCAGATTGTAACAGTATTATGCTATTGATCTACCTAATGATGCCAACGAGGATATAATTAACCTAGATCTCTGTCAAGTTGATACATTGTACTGAGTACTAAGGTGCCGACGAAGTGAGGGGGGTTGCACAATGTATCAATGTTTCCTTTCCTTGATCCGCACACCTGTTCTCCCACACAAAACCTCTTCCTCACGTGCATTAAAAAGACACTTAATTGAATATTCGATAATTAATATTTAATTCACAAATGTAAGAAGTGAAGACGGGCGCGCGAAAGAAATTTGTCAACAGTAATTTTATGCACAAGAATGCAACATTGCGAATGAAAGTTTGTGTTACGCTACAAATTAAAGTTTTTGTTCCTTGCTTTGCAAACTCGTTCTCCCACACAACACTCCTTTCTCACACACATCAAAAAGACAGTTCATTTAATAATAGATAATAAGTTCTACTTAGAGTTTAAATAATTTCATCTTCGCAGAATAAAGTTCCCTCTACAAGCCTTCATGTGGGAGAGATGTGTGCAAAAGGAGGACCGAAACATTGTGGGAAAAATTCTTTATTCCCTGCTCTGCACACTCATTCTCCCGCACAACACTACTTGTTCACACACACTAAAAAGAAATTTAATTTAATATTGAATAATCATAATAATAAGTATTTAATCCATAAATGTGAATTCAAACAAATAGTATTTGAAAACCTTGAATACTAAGATTCATTATTTCTAGTTTATAAACCACTCTTTCTAGTTTTGAAAACCACACATCCCACATCGATCCAACAAACATTACAAATTAAAGTTTATGTTCTTAGTTAAATTAATTTTATGTCTGTTGAATAAAGTTCCCTCTACACCCTATTCTCTCGCACATACCCCATCCTCCACACATCCTTCATTCCACACAAATTCAGAATTTTATGCAATTTTTTTTCCACACAACTACATGTGTAAAAGTTTTAAATGGAAAAGTGTTTAAAATGGAATAATAAGAGATAAACGCATTAGCAATACTTGTCTTGTTTCCATTGTTAGAGCACTAACCAAAGAAACACCCCACCTACACTTACATAAAGGACCTACTCAGAGCATTCTATCAATGTTAGTGTCATAACACGCTGACAGAATCCCCACCCACAAAATTAGCCTTCTTTTTAATGATTTATCAAACACTTCCAAATACCAAAAATAAATTGCCCTCCACCAGGGGAATTATGTCACACCAAGGCTCGCTCATCCAATGGAAAATTATAAATAAGATTTCCAAAAATTAGAAAATTATTTTTGAATTTATAGAAAAATAGAAATATTCAGCATTTTCTAAAAACTTTGGTTAAAATTACAAAAACTCGGAAAAATAATATAGAGTCAATGCACTTTGGTCGTGAACTGAATTCTATAGTCCCCGATGAAACAGGGACTAATAAAGTCGAAATCTCAAACCCATACTTTAGTGACTGAGTATGACCATTTTAACATTATTACCTGATTAAAGTAGTTACATTAAGAAAAGGATTGAGTATTTCGAAATATACCATAATGTTATATCTCAAAGCAACTTTTACAATAGTCGATCTAACAATATAAAATTGGAGGCAATCAAAACTTTATAGATTTTGTCGATTCCATTCAAGTGATGTATTTAATCTAATTTTGTTATTGTGTTGGGGAAATCTACAAAAGTTAAGCAAATAAATAGACTCCTTTCTTACTCCTAATAGATCATATGGAACAAAATGATTACATTAGACTAGCATTCATTGTCTTTGGGTATTACGAGCTTTCTCACTACCAACTAATAGAGACCATTTAATTGGATCTTGCAAGTATTAATGACTAGCTTAATTTCATGAAAATTAGAGTAACAACTCATTATGGCTCTTATCTCAAATGATGTAGGCACTATGCATCCATACACAACAAGACGAGAAAGTACACTACGCTCAAGTAAATCAAATTGATGGGCCATTTCATCCATTATCCACCATAGGAATAGGAAGGGTAATATGTAGGTCACATCTCATCAACAACAAGTTTCATTTCAGTCACTCACAGTGCATTTTCAACACTTTCCAACTTATATAGAGACATTTCCACCATATTCTAGATAACTAAAGTTCCTTACAAGCAACTAAATTTCCTTTCCTTTTATTAAATAATTACAAGATAAATACAAGATTCCATAAAGGGGGGTAAGGAACTAAGGTTATCCTGAAAACTATAAACAAGGTCAACTATGAACCTAAAACTAAAAACAAGTTATAAAAACCCTAAAAGCAACAAAATGGAAAAAATCTATAAAAACCCTAAAGCCAATAAATGGTAATGTATTGCGAGTTATATTAATATGTTAACAATAATGTAACTATTCTAATAAGCAATATCTAATATTTAGTAGTAATAATGTTTACTATTCTTGATATTAGTAATGTTAAAAATAATATTGTTAATGAATGGAAATAGTAACTTATGGTAATAAAAATGACTATTAATAGGGGTGGTAGGAGGGGGAGGGGTTATCTTTCTCCTTGATTATTAAAAATAGTTACAATTCGCTTGGGGATTGGGTACTTCAACCAAAAACCACGTAGAATATCTAGCTTTATGGAAAGGGTTAGAATTAGCTATAACGAGGAGAATCCACAAGCTATTTGTCTTTGGTGACTCGGTGACTGTGATTAGATAGGTAAGAAAGGCCAAGGGAAAATATACCACCTCCCTTTCCCCCATTCTGCAAAGGATTGTCTTGCAACTTCAACATTTCAAGGAAGTTGGCTTCCTCCCATTCTCCTTCCCCCTCTACTTTCCTCCCTCCTCTTCATTATTTCTTGTTGCCTTTTCTCTGCGTCTTTCCTCCCTCCTCTTCTCTCTTTCCTCTTCCTCCTCTTCTTTCTTTTATCCCTCCTTGTTTATTCCTCTTTTTATATTATATATTCATGTTTACTCTTTCCAATGTCCCCTTACATCCATCCATTTAATTTCATATTTTCCTTTCCCCTCCCCCTTCTTCTCTCCTTACTTCTCCCCTTGTTTTTCCACTCTTTCGCCACCCCCTACTTTACCTTCTTTACTCCATTCCTCCAACTTTATTATCCAACTTCTCCACTATATTTCCCTCCTAGTTGTGTCAATTTCCTCCATATGCCTCTCCCTTTCCTTTCCTATTTTTTCTCCACCTTTCCCTCCTTACATTTATCATGTATTTCTTCCCCATTCCTTTATCTCTTCCCCACTCTCATATCTCTTGTCTATCATTTCATTTTTGTCCTTAATTATCCCTTCCTCGTCCTTTATCTCTTGTATATCTTCCCTACCATCCATCTTATTATTATTTTATTTTTTCTTGGTGTTGGCTTTGAGTGAATTATGTCCAAGCATGTGGGCACACTATCCTAAAATCCCCAACGAACTTTAGTGCCAACCTTTTGCTTTTATCTTTAATAAAATAATATTTTGACTTTGACTAGCATAGTTCTATATTAATTTCCTTGTATAATATAAAATTGCTTGTAGCACCTCCTTGGGGTTTCTACCCACAATTTGGGGTCTTCAACTTCAAACAGGAATATCTCTCAAACCAGGAGGCCTCTCTCGGCATGCCACATACCATCAAAATCAGCTCGATGAAGATAATCCATTGTCAAGGATATCAAGGGAAAATTCAATGATTAGATTCTTCAAAAACCCTCAACAAGTGTGGGGTTTGTCCCTAATCTAGGGAACCCAAACGCTAGAGTTAGGGTTTCCATCCATCCTTCAATGGAGCTTCCAAATTGATGTAATATTGATCTGGAATTTATCTAAGACAAAGAATTAAAGGTATTACAGACTCATGTGCATGGATGTGCCTATGTTACTTTATGCAATGGATCGATAATATTACAAAATACATCGACACTGAGGTAGTTAGAGAAAAGATAACAGGAAAACATATAAACACAACAAGTTTAATAAGGAGTTCACCCATTTCTCCTGGGCTACGTCTCCTAGTCTAGTCTTCAGTGGGGGCCTCTCTATTATGTTTTCAAAGCAGATTTTTTACAATAGTGAGCTCAATTTGAGTCTCACTCAACATATATGAATTGGTAGGACTGGAGTACACAGACTCTCCTTACTGAAACTTGACCTCTACTAGTCACAATAGTATGAGCCCAATCTACGACTCATACATGACAAGCCTATGCTGAGGAGCTCGCTTGAACCTCTCAAGCTTTCTCTGGAGTACACAGACTCTCTGACTCTCTCTGGCTCTGTCTGGCTCGATGCTGCCTTCAGGTCATCTCGGCTTCTTCTCTCTATTCTCTGCTCTTAACTTCTGCATCTAACTAACTCTCCTCTGTGTTGTTCTCTGCTTCTGTGATTCATGGCTTTAAAGCCAAGTTGCTTTCTGTCGGTTCATTTCCGCTTCCTGGCATTCTGGTTCTTCTGCCTCTGTCCATTTGAATTCCCCTATTCTACGCCATCATCACTATGTAACGCTTCTCAGGGAGGTGGCCACCTATTCTGCATCGGGTGAGTGTGTCAGGTTCCTAAGCTTTAAAAAACACATGTGTGTTCTGCATAACCCCTTTTCAAAATCGGGTCACTTTTTTGCTACCTCTACAAAATGGGTAACAGTTGTCTACTGTAACCATTCTTTGTGAAGAATGGTTACAATAGACACCTGGGTCAAAAGTCCTTCCTCAAGGCCAAGAAGGGGCCTTTGATCCGTAGAGATCCAAATGATCATGTCACGGGGGTTAACCTTCCTTACATTCAAGGGACCACTGATAGGATTGCAAGGATTCTGAAGAAGTACGATGTACCCGCAACTTTTAGGCCTCTCAATACTATCCATGGCTACATCTTTAAAATCTATATCTTGAGCGCATTCTTCAATGTAGCTTTCGTGCAATACTGAATTATGCTTAAGTATAGTAGATGCATTTATGATTGGTCTAGACAACATATCTGCAACTTTATTGTGTATGCCCTTTTTATATCTGTTGAATAGGTGAAACTGTTGTAGAAAACCCATCCACCTATAGTGTCTTGATTGCTACAACTTAGTTTGGGAGTGTAAATATTGAAGTGGTTGATGATCAGTGTGTATAACTATCTCTTTGCCGATTAAATAATGTTTCCACTTTTTCACACTCTGTACTAATGCATACAATTCTTTATCATATGTGGGATAGTTAACTACTGCAGAATTAAATGTCTCAGAATGATAACATATAAATTTATTGTGCTGCATCAACACTGCTCCCATGGCATAGTCACTAGCATCTGTTTCAATCTCAAATGGTCTTTGAAGATCGGGCAGTGCTAGTACTGGTGTTTTACTAATATTTTCTTTTAAGGTGTCGAAGGCTTTCTGTTGTTTGCCTCCCCACTGAAACACCTTGTTCAATCCTGTTAAAGCATGTAAGGAAGCTGCAAGGAAAAGTTAGAAATAAACTTTCTCCAATACTGTGTTGCTCCTAAGAAGCTTCTAACTTCTATAGCAGATTTGGGTTCAGGCCAGTTTACAATGATTGCAACCTTAGAGGGATCTATCTTTAATTCACCACACCCTACAATATGACTCAAATAATTCAAAGATGTTTTTCCAAATTCACATTTTGAGAACTTAACATAAAGTTTTTCTCTTTTCAAAACATCTAGAGTCTGCTTGGCATGCTTTAAATGTTCTTCCCATGTTTTACTGAATATAAGAATGTCATCCAAATATACAATGACAAAATTATCAAGAAAAGGTCTGAGTACATCATTCATTACTCTCATGAAAGTGGCAAGAGCATTAGTTAAGCCAAAAGGCATAACCAACCACTCATACAATCCCTGCTTTGTTTTGAAAGCAGTATTTCATGCATCTTGCCCTGCAACTCTGACCTAATGATAGTCACTATGCAAGTCCAACTTGGAAAAATAAACAAATTCTTTTAATTGATCTAATAGATCATCTATGTGAGAAAGGGGATAACGATTTTTATCGTTATCTTATTCAGTGCTCAGTAATCAATGCACATTCTCCATGAGCCATATTTCTTTCTCACCAAGACAATTGGAGACCCACATGGCGATGTGCTAGGTCTGATGAACCCTTTCTCGAGCAGCTCTTGTACCTTCTTCTTGATTTATGCATTCTCTAAAGTGGACAACCTATACATTCTGATGTTAGGCAATGGAGCATCTTGCTGCAAATTAATATCATGTATTATTTCCTTTTTGGGTGGTATACCTTTAGGTTCTTGAAATAGTATATCATATTCTAAAACAACTTTTCCTAAATCAGCTTGATGTTTAGCCTCACAGCCTTCAAATACATTGGTTTTATCAGGTTTCATTTCCTTTACAACCATCAGTAAAAATTGTTTGCATGAATTTACAATTCTTTTCATCTGCCCTGAGTTTATGAGAGTATAATTATTCTTAAGTTTATGAGCTCTTACAATATATTCGATTCCATGTTTAACGAGTGGATACTTGTTCTCAGCTCTATAGAAAATAGCTTTCCTATCATACAAGTAAGGACTTCCTAAAACAATTCCACATATATTCAAAGGAACTATATCTAACTCAACCTCATCTACAAATGTTGACCCAAAATAAAACCTAAGTTTACATTGTCTAGTCACTTGTAGCTGTACTTTATCACATAACCAACCTAATGGACATGGATTTTTGTGAGGTGTGGTTAGTAATCCCAACTTCTTTACAATTGCTTCGGAAATTAAATTTACTTTTGAGCCACTATCAAACAAATTATCAATCTTTTGATGCTTGGAAATAACTCGAATATGAAAAATCTCATGTCTTTTCCTCTCATTTTCTTCATTATCAGTGGATTGTGCAGAATTACTAGTAGATGCTTTAGAATTTTTACCTTTTATACCTATGGTTGCGATTGTTGTTTTATCTCCTGAGTCTGACCCCAAATCCTTTTGAATAGTTGCAGCAGTCTTCTTCTTTTTTCCCTTGAACTTCTTGGGTCTTAGCTCCGGATGCAGGATCTAGCAGTGTTCATCATCATGCCCATCCTTCTTATAGTGAGTGCATGAAGACTTTGTCTTTTGTACATTATTTGCCTTCCCCTCTTTCCATTTCTATTTTCTCTTTTCCTTGCTTTTGCTTGCAGTGGCTTTTGATGATCCCCCAACTTCTGGGTTCACATTCTTGCCTCTATCCTCTATATGTGTAGCTTGAATGGATACCTCATCTTTACTAGGGGGTTTAAACATATAGTGTGCCTTAAGTAGCTGTGTAGACCACCTATATACTTTAGCAGAGTTTCAAGTGAGTCTAAGGAAATTCCTAGAATTAAAGCTCTTTTCCTAAATTCTTGAGTGTAGCCTTGTACACTTTTCCCTTTTAATTGGCGAAGAGTTTGTCAGCTCATCATGGCTTGCTGCATATAGGCTAGTGGATAGAATTCCTTTTTAATTGCAGAAACAAATTCACTCCAGACAGAAAGAATTTTACCATGTTTCTTCATGTCAGCTTGTGTCCTGCCTTCCCACCATACCAAGGCAGTGCCTCCAAGGCGTAGGCTGGCCAACTGAATCTTACTCTTGTCTGAATCAATACTCTGCACTCTACAATAAACATAAATCTGTCTAATCCAATTATCCATCTTTTTGTGCATTCAACTCTCCATCATATATTGGCAAATCAAATTTAACATCTAATTTAATCAAAGATGTTTTCTTTTTTATTTCAGGGCTACTAGGAGGTGTGGGAAGTTTTTCTTCTTTCCCTTTGCCTTTAGAGTGGTCATGGAGGAGAGATTCTTCTGCTCCTTTATCTTGTCTAGAGTTTGATGGATCTCCTTCTCTACCTTTCTTAAATTCTCTATACATTTCCTCTACCATGGCTTTCATGGTCATGAAACCATCCATGAAATGGGAGTCTGATTCCAAGGGGTTTTCTTCTGACATTTTCCTCTTAGGATAAACTCTTCCAATTTCAGGGTTAGCTTCAACCAATTCTTCTTCTCCTAATTTAAGCTTTGATCTAGTTAGCATTCAACAACAAAATCCAGCACAAGCTTGTCTAACCTTAGTAACCTAGAGCTCTAAAACCACTTGATCTGGAATTTATCAAGGACAAATAATTAAAGGTATTACAGACTCATGTGCATGGATGTGCCTATGTTACTTTATGCAATGGATCGATAAGATTGTGAAATACATAGACACTGAGGTAGTTAGAGAAAACATAATAGGAAAACATATAAACACAACAAGTTTAATAAGGAGTTCACCCAATGCTCCAGGGCTACGTCTCTTGGTCCAGCCTTCAGTGGGGGCCTCTCTATTAGGTTTTCAAAGTAGAGTTTTTACAATAGTGGGCTCAATTTGAGTCTCACTCAACAGATATGAATCAGTAGGACTGGAGTACACAGACTCTCCTTACTAAAACTTGACCTCTACTAGTCACAGTAGTATGAGCCCAATCTAAGACTCATACATGACAGGCCTATGCCAAGGAGCTCGCTTGAACCTCTCAAGCTTTCTCTGGAGTACATTGACTCTCTGACTCTCTCTGGCTCTGTCTGGCTCGATGTTGCCTTCAGGTCAGCTCGACTTCTTCTCTCTATTCTCTACTCTTAGCTTCTGCGTCTAAGTAACTCTCCTCTGTGTTGTTCTTTGCTTCTGTCATTTCATGGCTTTAAATCCAATATGCTTTCTATCGGTTCGCTTCTGCTTGCCGGTGTTCTAGTTCTTCTGCCTCTGTCTGTTTGAATTCCCCTATTCTGTGTCATCATCACTATGTAATGCTTCTCAGGGAGGTGGCCACCTATTCTGCAATGGTTGAGTGTGTCAGGTTCCTTGGACCCCATTGAACGACTGTTATTTCCGTTGCTCCAAGATTGCCCGTGAAACACGAATTTTTTGCCTACTCATCGTCCACATCGAACTTCAAATCCCATGTAATCTTGCTTTATAACCTTGTCAAATAGGATCATTTATCAGAACGCGCCTCCGTTGTTGATCTGGGCCCCCCAAATCCTACGGTCTTCGTTCATATCGAGCGGGTAAGTAGCATGACATTTACCCATCCGATGTGAGCGGTTTTCTCTCTCTTCCACCAGACGCGTGTCACTCAATGTGTGGCATCGGGTGGGACTCAATTGAAACTGCTTATCGCCTCGAGGCCTTCCAATATCCTGCCGGTTTTGTGGAATCCCTCCCTACGAAACCGAATTAATTACTTTTCCACATTTCATAGTCATTTCGGGTCCGAGCGCTCGGGGCTTTCCTTCACTAAGGGGGATGCCCTGCGATAATTGCATATTAGAAACTACCCCCGTTTCTTGAATTAGCCTCTGGTTTTGCCAATTTGCGCCAACACGCGTTACCATGGGCCAACGGTCTGCGTGCTCGACTGAGGGTCCTCGTTGCTCTGCGCTGATCACAAAATTCCAACTGTCACGAGGATTCCTTCTAATAGCTTAATCTTTCTAAGACTTGAATCTTTTGGCATAACTTGAAAGAGTTTATGAAAACTTAGAGAGTGTTTAGGATCCAATTCGGATAAAATATAGAGAAATATAAGAGTGTTCATTAAAATTTCAACATCAATGGCATGTGTTTAGTCAAAGTCAAACTCTGGGGTTGACATCAATGACAACACCATTCAACACACAGCCTACATATATTGACTCATTCTGGACAGTCTCCCCTGAGCTAGGGGCCCAGGGTTCCCATTCTATTCATACTTCCTCATCTAATATTGTCATATTTTGTTTCATTGCTTCCTATTCAAGATCAGTCAACTCCTCTTGAACCTGCAAAGGAATTTGTTCGTTGTATTGGGTTGTGACTCCAAAAACCCTACCTTTCATGTTGATGTTTCATCTCCTTCTTCATGCCACAATTTTAGTTTCCCCCCTTCTTGGGCATCCTCTCTCTCTCGACATCCTTGCTCTTCACTCCATTCATAGCCCACCAATTTCTTAGTGAACATCTCCATATGTGCTCCTGGTTTGTCCTCATTTTAAGCTTATGTTTGTGTGCGTGCACCATAGAACAGTAGAAAATCCACTCCACCACCTCCACCTGGAAAGAATGTTAGTGAGTATGGGCATGTGTTCATGTCACATAGCTATATAGGCTTTGTCTTACCCTTTGTCAGCTTTTCCTCGTGTACCTAAAACCTCCCTCAGCTCATCCTCCTAATAATGGTGGCTCAGGGAAACAACAACAAGCACTCATCACCAGTAATCCTTTGTGGATAGGTATATTCAACATTGGATCTGTTGGTGTCCTTGTGATGTCATTTCCAACCATTTATTCCTTTGCCACTCGCCAAACCTTAGTGAATGCAAAGGGGATTTCACCACCTTGTGCTCCCGGCTAACTATTATTCCTAAATTATACCTTTTTGCACATTCTTAAGGATGGATTAGCTGATGATCCCAAACCTCCTTATCCACACAACACACCCGGGTGTGATTCCAAATGATAGCCTTACTCTCATTCAATCTACAACTAAAGCAACGAAGAGTCCTCCTAGCCTCTGTTGGCCTATAATTATGGCTCAACCTCCTATGAGCCTCTACCTTTATTCCTTGCCCCTATACTTGGATTTACTTCATATCATGTCATCCTTTTGCATTAAAGAGTTTTGTAGTGTGGCCCTCGTCTCCTTTCCAGTCGTTCCTACCTATCAAATTTATGCTCCATTATAGTCTTGTCCCACACATGATTGGTTCCATATCTCTCCACCATTGGAGAGCCACTCATTCACCTAATTATCATTTTTCTTATATCTTAATTTGTTTTACACCCTTTTTCATGTATTGCACCAAGATCAATCCCCACCTTTGACATTGAATTTACCTTGTATGTCACTTGCAACGACCAACTTTCCAATAACATTCCATCCGAGTCCACATTTTGCAATGTCATGTGATCAAGGTACATTCCTCGATAGATTAATCAACTATTTCTTGATTCCATCTACAAGGGGCATGTTCCCATGTTCCCCTACTTGTTGGACTAGGGGGCGTTGGAACCCCCCTCGCACTAGTGTCATCACCCCATCCATGGGAATTAATGTCATTATTACTACCAAAGGTTAGTATAATCATTTATTAACAATATTATTGTTAACATTAACATTACTAAAATCAACATTGGTAGTTATATGATTGTTATTTATTAACTTTAACATTATTACTACTAAATTATAGATATTTCTCATTAGAATAGCTACATTATTGTTAACATACTAGCATAATTGGCATTATATTACCATTTATTGGTTCTAAAGTTTTTATAGTTTTTTCGCCATTTTGTTGCTTTTCAGGGTTTTTATACATTCTTTTTAGTTTTAAGTTCCTAGCCAACCTTGTTTTTAGATTTTGGGGTCGACCTTACTTCTTTACCCCCCCTATGGCATCTTGTATTTATATGTTGGTCTAGTCTTTTTCCTTCTCCTTAACGTTTTCTGTCCTAATGATGGTTCTTGTTTTTAGATTCGAAACATGGACTTCCAAAATGTCTAGTTTGGAGAAAAGTTCAAAAACTCTTATTATTCAACCACAACCCCACGGGAATTAAAAAGAAATAATCACCAACCTTTATGGAGGGGTTATCTAGACTAAATTAGATTCTTGGAGAAATTGAGAGTCAAAATTGAAAGAAGAAAGTGAGATCTTACTTTTCTCATCACATGTCGGAATATGAAACTAATCTCTATTTTTTCTACCATTATTCATCAATCCCATAACAAATGGAAACACTTGCCCTTTACCAGACTTAGTTGAGCCATTATCCATGGTGAAATAAGGAAAATCAAGCTATATTAGACTCTTTATCTCATCTAGAACTCTTAATGCACCTTGAACTATCTAATACTATTCGATCTGAATGTTAGGACATTTTTTATGCATGCATAACTGTCAATTTGGAAACAGAGGGTTGTATAGCCATGGAAATATAATGCAAGAAGATTGAAAATCTCTTATTAAAACTTAATAATCATAACTCAAATACTATGATTGTTGACAACCTTAACTCACCAAGGAATGAACCTATTAGTTTTTTAGACTTAGGAACTCTTGTCAATAACTCTTCAAGCATACAAAGTTCAATTCATAATCATGCCAACATGCAGGTGTTACTAATAGGATCTCTAGCATCCTAAAAGAGAAAAATATCCTTGCTTATTTCAAACCTATGATGACGATAAAATGGAGAGTGAGGATTGTTAAAGACAGTATTGATGAGTAGCAACATAAAGGAGTCTAGAAAAAATCATGCTCATGTCGGAAGTAATACTTTGGTGAAATAGGAAAATCCTTTAAAATCGGTATTAAGGAACATGGAATTGATATCAAACATGAGCATACTCTTTCCTTTGCTTTAGCTAAACACTCTACCCAAACCAAGCATCATATTTGTTTAGAGGACACCAAAGTTATGACAAATCAGAATCACTATTATAAGTGTCGTGTTAGAGAAGCCCTTAAAATTTTCAAGAACCCTAACAATCTAAATAGGGATGGGGGTCTTCAAATTAGTGGAAGTTGACTTCCCTTAATCAATCAGTTTGGATCCTCTAGGAGCTAATCCTAATTGTTTTATCCTCCTCGTTCTCCTTTCCTGTTGGGCATGGAATCCACCCCAAACCATGTTTTGGGGCTCAAATCCCATGTTTTGACTTGATATGGTTGTAAAGACTCCGTGAATAGTAGGTGCGAAGCACGAAATGTATGTTAGAGTCATAGGGTTGTCCGCCCTAAGTTTTGAATGTAATGTTGGCCTACTGATGGTCCGCGGACCATGGAATTTTATAAATAGAGTGAGGCTCTAAGTTGCAATGGAATCTAAGGAAGAATGGGCATGAAAGGTCTTAGAGATTAAGTCAAAGTGTGAAGTGTGTCTTGAGTCATAGAGTAGGAAAAGGCTTTGCAGCTGAGTGCGCAAAGGCCTAGTAGAGTCCGCAGCTAAGTGCGCAAACCCCTACAGCTGAGTGCGCAGGGTGGAGTCGAGTCTATAATCGAAGAAGAGATTAATAAAGAAAGGTTTTCTTACCACTTTTGTGTATTTGTTCTGAGTTATTACATGTTTGATATCAATTGCGAATATATTGTTTCTTTACTACGCGCACTTTTATGAATTGTGAATATTGTTAAGTCTAACTAAAAGCATACAAATAAGCTAAGTTAATCAATCGATATCGGATTACTAGTAAGGACTTGGGTAATAACATTATTCGGCCACTTGAGTAGGGCTGCGTGAAGGCAACACCTCAGGCTACGAGGAACGAGTAAGTGTGCGTAGCGACATGCGTGTAGGGTCGAACCCCGGACCACTTTAACTCATCAGACATCTCCAGAGTGTGGAAATATGGTTGTAGCACCCACCCATACTACTTCGGGTGAGACCTCAGTCTGCGCCCCACGGACTGTTGCCGAAAGGGCCGGTAGTACCGGGATTTGTTTGGCTAAATCACCTCTGAACCAGGGTCAGGCCCCAACAAGCCAACAATAGGTCCCATTGCTGGGACTGGGATCTGCATAAGGGATGTATGATGTCGTGTCACTGGAATCCAACAAAGAAAGAAATTGAAGGGTTTATCACCAAGTTCGGGGTAGATACGTTAGTCAGCTACAGTGAGGCAAAATGATACTTCCTCAAAGGACCGCGAGGTAAGTAAATTAAATCTTTGAACACTTGGATTAAAGTGCTATTGTGTGAAAAGCGGGTTATGCGAATAAAATGATGTTTGTGGCTACGGGAAGTGGGAGGATCTATAGAAATGAAGGTAGTGCAGAGATAGAAACTAGCCCCTGGATTTCACCTCAGCGAGAAAGTGAGGAAGAGCTCGCGAAAGTTTCACCAAGAAGTGCGATCAGTCTGATAAGGCAGTGAATTCCGTGCATACCACCTCCACCTACACCACCCCCAGTCTCACCATATCCGCCTCCATCTCCACCCACACCACCTCCACTACCACCATAGTTCAATATGAGAGCGCGATAAAATTTTCGGTATTCAGAGGAGTAGGGAACGAAGACCCCGACCAATTTTGGTTTGTGGTAAAATTTGTATGGGAAGCACAAGGAGTCGTGGATGAAAATTTAAAGAAGGCAACACTGGTAAGTGCATTGCAGGATCGCGCATTGACATGGTACAAAGCACTCCAGTGACAATCCAAATGCAAGGATCGCAGATATCCAAGCTGCGTTGAATAGGGAATTTAGGAGGCTGAAATCAGAGACGCAGTCAATTATTGGGTTTAAGAAAATCACAATGCTTCCAGGTGAGACCCCCTAGGAACTGGATCAGAGACTGAAGGGCATGATTCGTGAAGCCAACATGACCTTGACAAATGGGCAGCATCGCGCATGGTTTGTAGCGTCACTAACACCGCATCTAAGGACGGCGTTGCCGCAACAGAAGTTATCCACCCAGGCCGAAGCTTTGAAGATTGCAATGAAACTACATGAGACCCCAGTATAAGATCCTGGCCTGGGAGTCCAAAAAATCCACGTGTAACTAAAAAATTTATGTCTGGAAATGCAGAGTTTGAAACAGAACAAGACAACTCGGCCAGAGGCACGCGAGGAGGTATAGTGCATAAAGTGCAAGGGATAAGGACATGACAAGGACCATTGTCCAGTCTTCGCGAACTACTTGACGGGAGGAGAGCCGATGCCATTAAGACCAAAGGCAGAAGTAGGACCGAGCGCTGCGCCTGCATTATGGTGCACGATTTGTCAAATAGGGGGAAAACATGCTATGGATAATTGTCATCTCTTGCAGAAGTATACACAAATGTCCCAACAATTGTTCTATAATTTTTGCATGTTGATAGGCCATGATGAGCGCACCTGCAAAAGTTATGAGTTGATGATGGATCGGACCCCTACCTAGAAGGTGCAGACTGAAATACGAGCCCTCGAATCAAAATGCAGGGATGGCATGCACTAAATTTCAGGGGCGCAGACGAGGTCGAGGTGTAATGGGGCCAGGAAGGGGTCGCGGACAGCGAATTTGCTACAATTGCATAGGGCCAGGGCATTATGCCCGCAATTGTACAAATACGACGAGAGCATCATGTCTATATTGTACTCAGTTTGATCATGAGATGGAGGACTGCCCTACACTGATAGCGAGGTTGCACGATAAAGGAATACTCTAGCCTCCCCCAACTCAGAACCTACAAATGATGAGGTCTGAGCCGCGTGAAGAGGAACCGAACGTAAACATCGTGCTCCGAAGCAATATCACAACAGGAGATGACAAGGGAAAATAGCCTAAAGAAAATGTGTGGGTTCGCAAGGCTCCTAAAAAGGAACCAGAGTTCGATTTGGAGCGTGCAAAGGAGACATTCATGGAAGCTAAGAAGAGCCTCATAGAGGCCTCCACTTTAGGTAGTAAAGACAAACTGGAACTGGAGATGGAGTCGTCAATGCTTACTACCTTTCTGGAGACATGCATGAAGCTGCTACGCTACAGCAAGGCTATGAAGGGATTGTAGGAACTCATCACTAGGTGCACTGGGTCAGGAGAACCACGCGTAGTACGGAAGATCAAGAAGCACACAATGCGAATAGGAAGGGAAATGAGATTGACTATGCAAATCGGGGAATATGAAATGGATCAAGTCATTCTGGATTTAGGATCAGATGTGAATGTACTACCAAAGTAGACATGGGAGCGCATGGGTAGGCCTGCGTTGTAATGGTCCCCTATTCAATTGCGAATGGAAAACCAGCAGAAGATCCTACCTAGGGGAAAATTGCAGGGAATAATGGTAGACATCAAAGGTGCGAGTGCACTTGCATATTTCGAAGTGATAGAGATTGTCGATGATAGCAATCCCTATCCTGTGCTACCGGGAATCGATTGGGCCACTGATATGAATGGAGTGATAAACCTAAAGAAGTCTAAAATGATTTTTGAGAAGAATTCACTATGCGTAGTGGTACCTTTAGACCCTACAAAAGGATCGCGCTACATAGAGCCAGTGCGCGACAATGAAAGCGATGACGATCTAGACTGTATCTATAAGATAACCGCTCAAGAATAAGATTAGGTAAATCCTACAGTGGATGGTAGGATTTCATGGGAGCGCGAAAGCTCCTACACATCAGATTCAGATGAGGAAATAGAACGATGGCAAAACTAGTTACACGAGGTAACCACGCTCAATTGCAACATGATGGTAAGATCACTGCATTGCGTGACAACAGAGGTAAGGTATTTGTCTATGTATGATGGGTTAACAACGGTGGATGAATTCCTAAACAAATTTGAAAGAGAGGTGCCAAAACAGCAGCGTTTTGACGCTCTAAAATGGGCACTGCATGCTACGCCCGCAAGGTGGTGGGGTACGCATCAGAGAAGCTTTGAGGACTGGTGTGAATGCAGAAGGATGATGCGCCTACGATTTTGGAAATGGCAGATGCGGCTAGCAGACAAGTATGACGGATGAGATGATCCACATACAAACCTCGCAAAATGGACCAAGGTCTACGGAGAAGAGCCACAACCTGAATGGGTGCATTTGTTTTGTCATACTCTGGATGTCATACCCATGAATTGGTTTACTGAGACGGAGCTCTGCCATGGCACAAGTGAATGGGACATCTTGTGTGAAGGATTCCTATTAACCTTCACGTTTGAAGATCATTGGTGGGATATTATTGATGATGCGTTACAAGCAGTGAAAGCAGTTCTCTTCGAAATACCCCAGGAGCCAATGGAAGTGGTTCAGCCGGAATGGGCGACACAGCTGAGCTGCGTGCTAGAGTGTTACAATGTAAATATTGAGGAAGATGATGAGGACCCACAGAATATTAACATTCTCAAAATTGAAGGCTGCCACGAGGTTCAAGGACCATTGATTGAGGATCCCGACATCACCACGTCGCTAAAAATGAAGCAGGTAAACATTGGGACAGAGGCAGAACCAAAGCATGCAATGCTCAGTGACTATTGGGATGATACCACAGTGGATAGGTCACTAAGTTACTCCGCGAATACCAAGACTTATTCCCGACCAAAATTACGAATTTGAAAGGGATCGTTGGCGACCTAGGGATAATGAAGATCACCCTGAAACTCGACGCAAATCCGTTCAAGCAGAGGCCTTACCGCTTAAATCTGAAGTACAAGGAAAAGGTCTGCGTAGAATTAGACAAAATGCTTGCATCCAGAATTATTGAACTGGTGGAAGAATCCGACTAAGTGAGCCCTATGGTAGTACACGAGAAAAAGTAGAAGGGAAAAATAAGAATATGTGTGGACCTTAGGAAGCTGAATGATGTCTGTGTACACGATCCATTCCCGACACTGTTCACAAATGAAGCATTGGAAAACGTTGACGGACAAGAAGCATACTTTTTCACGGATGGGTTCTTAGGGTACCACCAGATCAAAATCGCATCGGAGGACAGGAGCAAAATGACATTCGCAATGGAACGGGGCTGCTTTCAATACATCGTTATGTTGTTTGGGTTGAAGAATGCGCTAGCCATATTTTCGCACATTTTTGTTGCTGCATTCAAAGAATACATCCACAAGTTCCTGGATGTCTATCTGGATGATTGGACTGTCTTTGGATTGGTTAAGCACCACGTAGCAAGCTTACGCTTGATACTAGATACTTTCCGACGACACTAGATTGCGTTGAACCTTAAGAAGTTCACATTCCTCGTTCCCTTTGGGAACCTGTTTGGACATGTGGCTTGCAAATAGGAACTGATAGTCGACCCTACGAAGATTGCAGTAATTCTAAATTTGGAAGCACCGCGAGATGTTAAACAGTTGCGCGTTACTTTGGGACACACAAGATACTACAAGAAGTTCATTAAAAATTATGCCCAAATCACCGTGCCGATGGAGCAACTATTGAAAAAATATGTCACATTCTGCTGGAATGATGATTGCAAGAAGAGCTTGGATGTCCTAAAGGGGAAATTGGCCTCTGCTTCAATCCTAGTCTTCCCAAAATGGGATATGGAGTTTCATGTCCATGTTGATGCGTCGTGTATCGCGCTGGGAGAAGTGCTCACACAAGAGGGAAGTGAGGGCTTGGACCACCCTATCGTGTTTGCAAGTAGTGGATTGTCTAAAGTCGAGAAGAACTATTCCACAGCCGAGCACGAGGGGTTAGCGATGGTGTATGCACTCCTAAAATACAGGCACTATTTGCTAGAAGGACATTTCGAGATGTATACAGACCATTCCACACTGAATACTTGGTCAATAAGCCTGTATTGGGGGGGCGCATATGCAGGTGGCTCTTATTATTTCAAGAATATGACTTTGAGGTCATGGTCAAACCTGGACGCCTGAACGTAGGACCGGATCACTTGTCGCGTATTGAGATAGGGGAGGAACCTACTAATTTGGAGGAAGGATTACTTGATGCACAACTCTTTGCAGTGCGCATCACGGACGGACACTTCGAAGATATAATCCACTTTCTGACAATAGGGACTGTGCCGAAGGAATACTCCGTCCAACAAAAGAAGGAATTGGTGGTATGCGCAGCGGATTTTTCTATCATCGTGGGGAACCTATACAAAATGGGAAATGATGAGATATTGCGAAGATACGTACCTAAATTTGACCGAAGTCAGATCCTTGCGGAAGCACATGGGCGCGTTGCAGGAGGAAACTATGCAGGATGCGCGACCGCACAAAAGATTCTTCACGCACGGTTATGGTGGCCAACCCTTTACCAAGATTCAAAAGCGTACTGTAAGGCCTACGATATATGTCAAAGGACCAGAAAACCATCACGAAGGGACGAGATGTCGTTGAATCCACAAATGACACTGCAACCGTTCGAGAAATGGGCAATTGACTTTATGGGACCTATCAAACCTTAGGGAAAGACAGGTGCGCGCTACATCATCACCGCGACAAAGTACCTAACATGATGGGCGGAAGCGCAGCCAGTCAAATATTGTACGGCTGCTACAGCTACGAATTTTTTGTTTGAAAATGTGTTGACCCAATTTGGTTGTCCGAAAATCTTAATGAGTGATCGCAGAACACATTTCTTGAATGAAACCATCAATGCGCTCACAGAAGAGTTCCAGGTGTATCATCAGAAAAGTACACTATATCACCCCCAAGCCAATGTGATTATAGAAGCTTTTAACAAAATACTGGAGACTGCGCTAACCAAAGTGTGCAACGTGCAGCGAAGCGATTGGGACCTGTGCGTACCTGCAGTGCTATGGGCTTACAGGACAACATGCAAGAAACTGATGGGACAAACACCTTTCCGGTTAGTTTATGGCGTGGAATTTGTCATGCCGATGGAATATATCGTACCTAGTCTACGCATAACAGTGCTCATAGGAATGACGAACGGCGAAGCTCTAGAGGAAGGGCTCACACAATTGGAAGAACTTGAGGAGGAACGGTTCTTGGCTAGTTTTCATCAGCATGTACAAAAGCAGCGAGAAAAGGCCTGGCACGATCGCCATATTAAGTTGTGCACCTTGAAGGTAAATGACTTAGTGTTGTTGTATGACAGTAAGTTTGAAAAAAATCCGGGAAAATTTAGAATGCATTGGCAGGACCATAGGTGGTTAAGGAGGTCATAGACGGAGGCGTCGTCGAGCTATTCAAACTAAATGGAAAACCCTTCCTAGGAAAATTTAATGGCAGCCACTTGAAGCCCTACACGGGTGGGCCGACTATCTAACTAGGTGGCCGAAGCATAGTCTTTGCACTCCGAGGAGCCAGACAAAGGCGCGAGACTATAAACATACGCAGCAAATGTCGGTACAGATGTAGGAAAACAATTCAGACATGGAGGTCTCAGAACAGAGGATGCAACAGATTCAAAAAGCAATGATGCATGGCGCTGCCGACATCAGCACAGTTCGAGGACAGTTGGAGGGACTCCGCACCAAGATCGTCGCACTACTATTATAATATAGTAGTACCACTACTATTATTATTATTATTTCTATTAATTACTACTTTCTATTAATCATTATTGTTATTATTATCCCTGTCATAGGCAGTGGATATTGCATTAGGTTTTTGGTCAAACCCATATTAGTTTGGGTTTGACCAAAAAAAAATTGCAAAAAAATTATATTTGAATTTTATTGTTAACATTGTACATTGAAATTTATTATTTTTAAAAATAAATTATATTATTTATCTTTAATTTAATTGGCTATCAAATTAAACATGTTACTGTTGATTGCCTCATTTAATGAACATTTGCAATAATAATGATATACTTGTAGTCACGTTATATAGTCATATTCTATTACATCCATGGCTACGGGTTCTTAGAAAAAATGTGCATGGTTCACTACCAACCTCCCAATGTGTCGTCTTTAATGCCTTTGTACCAAGGCAATGTTGGTTGTACAACATTGGTGCTAATGTAACTCTTTGATAACGACAAGAGCTAACGGGCATACCACTGGGCATTAAATGCCCGCTTAGTTGCATGCTCTATAACGCGATAACGCACACGCGCGCGGTGAGTAGATAAATAAAAAATAATGGCGTGTGTGTTATCGCGTTATGGAGCATGCAGCTAAGCGGGAATTTAATGCCCAATGGTATGCCCGTTAGCTCTTGCCATAACTCTTTCACCTTACTTTTCCAAATCGTTTGTACATAGTGAATTTACTATTCTTATAAAATACATCACTTCTTTTAGACCCATTTCTTGAAATGACAACTAAAAACGTACCTTTGAAAAAGTTAGAGATAGTCGGAAGTTAAGTGGAGAGTTATTGTGTAATCTTCTAATGAATTTATTTTCCAGGTTTTAATATAGAAAATCACAATTTTAATAATTAAAAATTTTAATTTTAGACTTTCATAATAAATAGATTTAAGGTGTTTATTTGTGTTTTAAAAATCCCATACTCCATTTTTTAAGTTTTAATTGAATGCAGAATCAAACACCATTAAAAGAATATTATTTGATAAATAAAATTTGTATTCCATGATATAAAGTGAAGTTAATCTTAACCAATTATTATTTGATCGTTTATATAATTAATACTTTTTAATAACATCTAATATTGAAAGTTTATAGTTTTACAATTTTAAATATTATAAAAATATGTATTAACACTTATTTAGGTTCCACATAAATAATTTGTAATGGACCCATGTTTAATGCATATTCATATACAAATAATTATATGCTAAATTTGAATATTGTTAACATAGTGAACCACATCCATATAATATCAAAATGGACACCATAAATATCATATTAACTTTATTCAAATCTTTTTTTTTAATGATGCATTAAATACATTTTTTAACAAAAATAAATACATATATAAGTATATTAAAAATATTAAAATGAATATATATAAAAAAGAATTATGTAGACTATCTCCTCCAATTGAATGCATATAGTTATATTAGCACTGAAACCTAATCCACGTTAACATAGATGGCAATGTTTACAACCATAGATTTAATTATTGACTCGGATATCAACATTCTTAGTTCAATATAGACATTTTATTATCCTTCACAACTAACATATTTTTCTTCTAGATAACACATGTTTTGTAGATAGCCTTAACCAATATTTAATTATCGATGACCCTACATCCTCACAACATGCTTATTTTTCTTATCCACCACTTTTGAACATCTAATTATTTATTATTAATGTGCAACTCTTTACATCTATTTTAACTATATTTAAACTAAGCAGCGCGACTAATTACCATATAGCACTTGTAATTATTACAATTAGCTAATAATAATAATATTAGTCTATAACTAATAGTATTATTGGTACTATTAATAATTAACTAATAGCATTATTATTACCCTATGTTAGTTTTAACATTCACTCATAATAATAATATTATTATTAAAATTTATGATAGTTAATATTAACTATTAATAATTAATAGTTATTATTATTACAATAGGTTAGTATTACCATTTACTAACTATATTACTATTAACATTATGAATATCAACATTAATAGTTATATGACTAATATTTATTAATCTCAACATTATTACTAATAAATATTAGATATTACTAATTAAAATAGTTACATTATTGTTAACCTGCTAACATAACTAGCATTATATTACCATTTATTGGTTTTAGGGTATTTGTAGCTTTTTGCCATAGTTTGCTTTTAGGGTTTTTATTACCTTGTTTTTAGTTTTTAGGTCAACCTTAATTCCTTGTCCCACTTATGGCATTTTGTGTTTAAATGTTGGTTTGGTCATTTTCATTCTCCTTAACTTTTTATGTCATGATGATAAATCATGTTATTCGATTCGAAACGTTGACTTCCTAAATGTCTGTTGTGGAGAAAAAATTGGAAACCCTTATTATAGATTACTGATGTCAAATAAGCAACCATCTTCTCCACTGGTTATCATATTTGAGAACCCCTTAAAGGACTAAAGAGGTGGCATAAATTAGATAATCTAGACATTGAAAAAAGAATAAGTTCTTTGACACTTCAAAAGAAGCATGCTATTCAACACTATTGGAACCTCCATGGAAATCAAATCACTCAGTCCATTGAACATGAATTAAACTAACAACAACAAACAAACAAACTTTTTACATCCTAAAAGATTCAAAAGAAGGATGTTTAAGTTTTGAAATTTTAAAGACCCCAAGCTAATATCCAACTCTTGAGATATAAAATATATAGTTAGTCTTATATATGTTTTTATAACCAAGTGAGCATTCCTCAATAATACATTAGAAGTGGCAAAATATTTACATGCTAGTAGAGAATTGAGTCGAGGAACCTTGACCTAAATTCTTTATAGTAGTTTGTGAAGCCATTGGATTAAGTAAAATCATAAAAGCAATTGAAAAATGTGTATATGGTTTAGCCTCTAGATTTTGTAGCTTGGCATAAACATTAGAAAAGAATAAAATCCTAACCTCGAGCCTTCACATCCCATCAAAAGAAACAAAAAATAGTTTTGAGAAATATTAACTCTTGATGATTAAAACTTATGAAATAAAGCATATAAAGTTGGAATTTAGATATAGTGATAAACTTAAGCTTATTCATGTTATTTCTCCTCTTAATCCAAGGCAATGGGGTGCTTGAAATCCTTATTGACCATATGGTCTTCCCCTTCTCCCTCCTCTCCATCTTTTGGACCTCATTTTGAACCTCGTAGGGCTTGCAACAAAAAATATTATTTGTCATTGAGTTGTAGCAACTCTTCCTTGATTTCTCCTAGTGGGGAGTTCTACTCTCTAAGACTGAATCCATGAAAAAAAAATCAATTCCTTTGTGTTCCAATAGAGATCTCAATAAAGGAGTAGTTGGTGATCCTTCTTCATGGAAATATATTCTCTTGTACAATGTGGACTAGTTCCTTATCTATCTACTCTCTACTAGTAACAACTCTATGTCTTCGAACCTTCACCTCCAATTGTTCGGGTTGTGCACCATGGTGGCCTTGCGCTTCCCCTTGAAACTCTACACAATATGTTGAGCCTTAACATTCTTCTTCTAGTTCAAGTTTTTTATGTTTGGTTTCCTAGTTGGCCTTGTAGTAGGAAGGTATACCCTTTTGTTCATGCCTTAGTAGTGTTGGGTTTACTTCCCTCCCTTTCTATTATGACTAGTATTTCTTCCTCGTTATTTCCTTTGCCTCCTTGTTGAGGTATCTTAACTGTTAGACTAGAATATGTGCTAGATATTCGATTTTTGCATCGACACTTTCTCTCGTGGCCTTAATTTGGTTCTCCTCAAGATTTTGTTGATTTTCCAGGTTTTAGTGTTTGTTACATCAATGGAGGGTGATGAGAGAAACCATTTGATATTGAGCGGGGACTTTCGTTACGAGGATATTGGTTCAAAGTTTGATGGCTACAAACCCCCATATCCCTAAGCTCAATGGCATGCCTTGGAAATCTAGGATTTTGAAACGTACTAGTGTCATTATGTTTAAGAGAGTCCCTATTTGGGTGTTGTACATTGTCTAGAGCTTACCCTGTCCTTGATTGATTGTCTCCATTGCCCTAATGTCTATAACATTTGTGACCTAGGTTACTTGAGTAATGAATGTCATATTACAATTATGTGTACAAATTAAAAACCTCATTAACCAAGTGATAATTCTCATCCTCCCCCACAATCACCATATACATATAAAAAGCATCTTCTTCTATCACCTAAATAATTGTCACAAATATTGACTAATGACATAATAGGCATGTCAAATCACCTTTACAACACCTTATTTAAATACTTAATCATTTATTTTTAAATAAATAAATAAATAATACAAAATTAAATAAGAAAAATAAATATGAGACAAAAATATGTTTTATATTTTCCCAATGGGGGTGGATGATTTGGAAGAATGAGGTATTTGGAGGCAAGGCCCACCACCTCACGGTGTAATTAAGAGGGGGATAATGTAATGATGAGCTTTGACTCTATCATTTGCTCTTTGGGAATTTTATATTTAATTTACTTTCCATCATTACGTGCATATAATGAATCATGCTTTATATTTATAGTTAATTGTTCCATTTTTATACTAACTCTTCGTCTCCATCTCAGAAATTTGAGTTTTACCAAATTTGATTAAGCATAAATAGTAATAAGAAGTATTCAACCCACAATTATATAATTTACAAGTAAAAAAAATTATATAATTTTATATTAAATTTTAGCCAATCCATTATTAATATTAAATATTATTTTAAAATCGTTTTCAATAATAATTATTAATATTTAAATCATCTTTTAATATATTTTAATTATAATAATAATGGACACTTTTGATGTTTTTTTCAATAATTATTATTACTATTTATATCATTCTTAATATGTTTTATTTTAATAATGATTCACACATATAATAGTATATACATCAAATTATCTATATACATGTTTCAACATGTTGCATGTACATGAAAATCCAATATATGTACATTTTAGTTGAATGTGTGTATATCTTAGCTTTATGTACATAATATGAACGTGAACCATTGTTGTTGAAAACTTTTGTGGTTGTATACACCAATATATGTGTGCTAACAATAACAACAATACATGTTTTTTTTAACACGGTGGGAAAATCTATCATAATTCAGTTGTCAAACTAGTAGTGAGGGCAACCATCACTGGTTGTTATCTACAAATGCAAGTTGATTCTTCATTGTTATTCAAGGAAAACCACGCCACCTAGAATAACCAGTTGGTGGTTTGTACGAGGGCAGTATTTCACTCCTGCCATATGCTTCTTGGTCTTGGGTCATAAGCTTGTTTCCTTATGTCTGAGGAAGACGAGCTATTAACCAAGCAAAAGCAGTTTTAGGGCATACTCCAAGCCCTTAACAATAATCCATGTTAAGAAGACAAATAATCACTTTATCATTTATTTATTTATTGACTAGAATATAACTTATATTAAATCAAAATGGGTTGTGTTATATTAGCAATGATACATTTTTTACAGTTTCAAAATTGTTTTAAAATTGAACATGGTTGTAAACAACCAACTAGATCCTCTAGCAACCTTTCCAAAAAGGAATTTTGAGATTTTCTGCAAGTAAATTACTTCACATATTTACCCAAAATGTAGACTATATGAAAGTACAAACAACATAATTCATTGTTAAGTGTTGCCTTGAGCTTCCTACTCCTTCATGTGAGGGGAGCTTGGTCCCTATATTTCCACTATATCTCTAATTTGATTGATATAGCCCTCCTTTGTTGGTACTACTTGTAAGGAGTGGTTGTTGGAAGCTAAAGAGAAAGTGTTCATGTTTTGAGAGATCGTAAGAATATCAGTTGACCATATTTTACCTCAATATTTTCAATTTACATAGATATTGAGGAAGGACATTCATAACAATTTGATTGAGTGGCACTGGCATGCTCAAGCTCTGCAAGCTTGCTGAAAATTGTTATTAGAGCATGGTGTTTGCTTGGTTAATTTCTTTCTGCGTTTGAAGTAAATTTTGAACCTCCTTCATTTCCAGTCTATACATGTCTAACTTATCATATATTATTATCCTAAATCTTGAACCAAGCTATCATTGTAGAAACAATATAAATGCCCACACCACATAAAACTCAAATCAAACAAAGGAAATTCCTTTCAATCTAAAGCTAGGAAATCATTGAAGGGAAAATAAAATTAGCATCAACAAAAACACCATCATAAATTTTTAAACTGCAAGAGGGTAACAATTAATCAATGATTGTTTGGTCAATGCCACAACCAAATCTCACATGGAGATCCTAGCTTAAACCAATGTTCTCAATTTGAGACAAGGGAGAGGCTCGATACCATAATCTGCACAACCTACAATCACCCTTGTTCCTTTGCTAAACATGACCTTCAGTTCGAACCTTGTAGAAACCACATTGGTGTTAGCAATGAATGAAACCTGATGTACCATGGGTAAGCCATTATCTTGTATTTCTCATGGAAGCTCAATGCACCACATTTATGGACCATGAATGAGCTCATTTGAAGCAAGTGAGGGTGGTGGGAATACCATGTACCTCTGCCCAATCCATAGCCTCTAACTATTGGTTTGAGATGAGTGTCAATTGATGTGACATATTATTGAATTTAGGCTTTTGTGATCCATATCCATTTAGAGAAGAATCCCTGCACGGAGGAGCCACTACAACTAAGGTTCATCGTTTTGAACGGGCACGCTTGCAGGTTTATAAGTTGGAGGCAGATCTGGCATTTCTTAAAAGGTGCAGAGATGGATATTCTGCCCGACCTATTTATAATGCATAGCAATATCTGCTCATTCGACTTGTCTTGATGATGAACCACACTGGTTAGTTCAAAATGTGTCGACAAAATTATCTCTATGTGATTTTCGCCGAAGATTCTTCTTTAAATTGATATGGATCACAGAAGCCTAAATTCAATAATTGAATCCCTGCACAGAGGAGCCACTGCAAGTAAGGTTCATCGTTTTGAATGGGCACGCTTGCAGGTTTCTAAGTTGAAGGAAGATATGGCATTTCTTAAAAGGTGCAGACATGGATATTCTTCCCGATCTATTTATAATGCATAGCAATATCTGCTCATTCAACTTATCCTGACGATGAACCACATTGGTTGGTTCAAAACGCGTCGACAAAATTATCTCTATCTGATTTTCGCCGAAGATTCTTCTCTAAATTAATGTGACATATATTTGTTGGTTCAACACCCATTAAGTCAAGGTATTAAACTATGACTATTAACCACAAATTTTATCAAGAGACAAGCCTCAAGGGAGGAGGACACCTTGGCCCAATGATCTACTTCATTGTTCAACTCTTGAATGATATGGTAGAACAATACTTGTTCAAAGTGGATTAAGATTTGTTTCATCCTACATGCACTACAAGGAAAAAACCCTCTAACGGAGGTTTTTGTGGAAGCCCCTATAAAAATAACCCAAAAATCTATTTGTTGGAGAGGTCAGTAGCGGAGTTGGACAGCCAGATGTTTTAGCGAATGTTTTCTAACAGTGTGTCTATAATACACTAAAGCAACGATGTGTTATAAAACTATACACATTGGTGCTTAATAACATATGGTGCATCGTGACAAATTTAATTTTTTTATTAAAAAAAAACGGTGTGCTAAGTACATAATTCGCTCGTGTGTATACTACTCGATAGCATTAAAAAATGTTGACTGTAAAACTCATTTTTCCCAATCTGGTGCTATACTCCAACGACGCCCTGGTGCTAAACCTGTATATGAATGCCTCGATGCATCAACAATATGGTGCACTGTTGTGGTGTTTTTAACTTAAAAATAACAATACGCTTCTTATATTATATGCAGCAGTGTCGTTAATTGAACGGAAGGCCCTAATGCTTAATAGAAAATGGTGCACCATTACAACGTTATTTTTTATACAAATAAAAACAATGATGCACTACCTATATAAGCATATCAGTGTGTATACTATTCGATAACACCAAACAAGGGTTAAATTTAAAAGATGTTGGTCGTAAACAGGGGAAATTTTAGGGGCTAATGTTCGTAAGTGGGCTAATTTTCCATGCTTTTTCCAAAAGAAAGATTCATTAAATTCCATTTTTTCTAAAAATATTTCACCCAAATTTTATAATATAAAATTATTTTACCATAAAAATCGCTAAAATTTTATATAGAGACTATATAAAATTATTATAAGTTTGAATATTTTTATAGAAATACCACCAAACATTTTATAGATGGCATGTCATGGACTAGTGAGATTTGCCAAGTTTTCTAAATGTTAAGATAAATTTTCATCCTTAAAATTTTCCCTGGTCGTAAAATTCATTTTCACCATTTCGATGTTATACTCCCACGAAACATCAATGTTATTCCTGTATTGAAATTCCTTGGTGCGTAAATAACATGGTGCATTGCTTCAAAGTTTTTAATTTTAAAAATAACAATGTGCTTCGTAAATAATTCGCATTGGTGCATTGTGTACTCAAGTGCACCAGAACAGGGTTATATAAAAAACCCTACCAGCCGTAAAATTTATTTTTACCATTTGCAGTGTTGTAGAGCTATCAAACAGCGGTGCCACTCTTGCCTCTGTGAAGTGCCCTTTCATCGATGCTTCCCTTGCTTGTCATTCTTTTGTTCGTTGCTCACTGCGTGGCTTTCAAATTTTCTCAAACAGTGATCAAATTTGTTTTTTTCATTTACCTCGCAACGATGCCTCACCAACGAGCAAATGTCACGGTAATGTCTATGTTTCTCTCTAATTTAATTTTTAGTGGAGTGGAAATTGGATTATTATTATTATTATTTATTATTTTTTTTTTTTTTGGTGCGTCCAACAAGTTTGACTCGAACCGATCACAGTGCACCCTGTAAATTTACAAGACGCACCAAAAATCAATGCATGACATTGTATCGCACCACAATTTTTTATATTTTTCGGTGCGTTTGGTAAATTGAAATGCATTGGGAAAAGTTATAATTTTTACGGTGGTGCGTCTGATAAAAGTTACTTCCTAATGCTTTTATTTTTAGCAAACACACTGCATAATATTAAAAAATGATAGCTTCATGCATTCGTTAACCTCAATGTTCTATTTCAGTGTGAAAATGTCATTAGGGGAAATTATAGCCTAAAAGTGGTCTCCTAAAGAAAAATAATAAAATAATAGTTAAAATAATAAAATAATAGCTATGAATTTTGGAGGGAAAATAATAAAACTATTTTTTTTAATTGTATTTTTGGCTTATGTTCTTATAGCTTTACTCAAATTTCTAGTGTAGACATTCGTTGTATGTGGAATTAAATTAGACATCCAACGACTACCCATTATGCATACTTTTGAGAAGACCCACATTGATAAAAATTGAAGATACATTAAAAAAATGTGTTCAATGTTAATTTATCTTTAATTTTTATCAATGTGGGTCTTCTCAAAAGTATGCATAATGGGTACTCATTAGGTGTGGAATTTAATTCCACATTTAATAAATACCTACACCTGAAATTTGAGTAAACCTATAACGATATAAGCTAAAAGTACAATTAAAAAAATAGTATTTTCTTCTTTTTTCTCCAAAAAATTTACATGTACCTCTTTTTAAAATTAAAGGATTTTGATTGGTTTTCATGTTATGGCATGAAAATTTCATGGGCACTTTTAGGTTGAAATTTTCTCTAATATATGACGACGCACTGATGCAAAATATTATGTCAATGTATCAAGTTGAAAATTAAAAATAACTAATGTGTTTATATGTATGCGAACAGAAAGTGATGCGTCAAGTCATTGTGCGCACTGTGATCGGTGCTTTCTTCTTTTTGTTGCACACCATATCCAGTGCATTCCTTTTTTTAATTGAAAATTACATGTCCATATTTATAAACACATTTTTCATTCAATAAAAAAATTATGTTTTATGTGTGAGGATGATTTATTTTATATGTCAATCATGTAGAGACGTCAATAGATGAAGGAGAAACAAAAACAGGAGTGAAGGATGGACCAATACAATATGGTCTGATCATGGGAGGCATAAGAAAGGGCAAGAAATTTATACCCTCACCTTATTACCGCAACAACCTAAGGCCTCTTGACGAATGTATGCCTCCTTAAGTACTATAAGGAGTCTACATACCTGAAGGGGCACTCTATGTTGTTGGCACAGCTGATACGTCGGTGGGATTTTCACCAACAAGATTTTCGTGATGGTCTTAATCAGTGGTATGAGCCCATTGAGGAGGATATTTATTTTATCACTAGCTTATCCGGGGGGGGATTTTCCCAATTCCTTGATGTCCCCCATGGTGTTTCAACAAAGAGTCAGTATGTCTACTCTTAAGGATATGTTGGGGATCATGTAGTGCATCAAGCAGATTTTCAGGTGTCTTGTGGACAACTACGGATCACTTCTCTTGGTGCAGAGGAGGTTAGGTGCCTCTAATTATTAGTGAGTACCATTGCACACTATACTATTGATGGGAAATGCATTAGTTTCCCTCTTTTCTTTTATGTTGATTCTTTCATTCAGAGGTCATGATGTATCAAATGGTCTACCATTTTTTTGAAGCAATTTTGTATGGATTTATATATATGTCGTGCTACGATATATGAGATGGTGAGCTTCCCTTTTTCTTCATAGTTTTTTTGTTTTTTTTTAGAGGTTTCCAGAGACAAGAACTACTTTTGACCATCGCCCTCTTAGACCAATGACTGAGGTGCAGATGCATATGTGGGCCGAGATGATGCCCAAGAGGGGCCAACTGGAGTATCCAGCTAGGATTTCAGTTGAGGCACTGAGGTTATTGGCCAATGAGACTGACCACATGTTTTTCTTGGTGTCGTGTCCTTACACGGGAATGGATTGGCGACAATTTCCCAACATCCTCTTCACACCGGATGAGCCTCAAGATGATAGATGTAATTTTAGTGTTTTCTTTAAATTAATACAGTTTCATTTTATTATCTTAATTAATTATAATAAAACTTTATTCTAACATGTTCTTTAACTTGTTTTATTAAATTGTTCAATGAAATTGTCTATTTATTGTTTTGTATTATATATTTTGTAGATATTAGCATATTCGTTGGGGACATGCCTCCTACCCCACCGGATGCGGATGCTAAGATGGCCAAGGCCATAGTAGGTGAGGCACATCCTCGGCTGCAAATGGGCGCGGGCATGTAGTTGCTTAGGGTTGATGTTAGATTAAGGATGGAACATTTTGATCGACTTTGTAGACTTTTGGTTGAGGCATGAGTCTTCCCTACGCGATTCAAGACATTAGGGCATATCCTAGGCTCTTAGAGCTCTTGAAGGATTGTCTATGTGATATGATGAGTCTTATGTGTCATATCATCAAAGCTACCAGGCTACTAGCAGCGAGGAGGGATGGGAATACAATAGATAAAGAGTATTCACCTAGTACTACCCCATCAAATGATGATGAGGGTATTGGTGATCCTTCTAGTAGCAATCAACCTCCTCCACATTCACCTCATGGCCCAGTATTACTTGTTTCTCCTCACATAGCATACCAACCACCTTCTCTTCAAATAGTAATAGTGAACTAATATTATCTCCCAATGGCCTTATGTTCGTAATTTTACAGTTTTCATATGATAATTAGACACTATTGAAAGTTGAGGGTGTGATTTTATGCAACCTTAGCTTTAGAGATAACAATTTGTGCAAGGAAATAGAAGCTCCAACAATACTCACAGCCTTTAAATGCATTCTGAAAAGAGTAAATGTTACACACTCTAATATTCCAAATACGTAGTCGATCAGCGAAAGTTCCTATCGATATGATGAAATGAGTTATTTGTATCACTACAAATAGCTTTTTTCCTCACTCTAGTAGCCATTTCAAATGTTTGTTGACTCATTTCCCTATATAGTCACCACTTACCACTATTGTGTATTTAAAACATGTTACAAAATTTTGTATCAGAGATAAAGTTGACACCCACATTTTTTATCATCCCAGTGTTTTAATAGAAAACATTTTTGGAGGTAAATATCAGTCTTTTCAGCATTCAATTCACCAAATACGCACGTGTGTAGGCCATCTCATTACCTTTCCTTGAGATTGTAGCAGTGTTACGCTATTGATCTACCTAATGATGCCAACGAGGATACAAATAACCTAGATCTCTATAAAGTTGATACATTGTATTAAGTACCAAGGTGCAGATGAAGTGAGGGGGGTCGCACAATGTATTAATATTTCCTTTCATTGCTCCGCACACATGTTCTCCCACACAACACCTCTTCCTCACGCGCTTTAAAAAGACACTTAATTGAATATTTGATAATTAATATTTAATTTACAAATTTAAGAAGTGAAAATGGGCACGCGAAAGAAATTTGTCAATGGGAACTTTATTCAGAAGAATGCAACATTGCGAATGAAAGTTTGTGTTACACTATGAATTCAAGTTTTTGTTCCTTGCTTCGCAAACTCGTTCTCCCACACAATACTCCTTTTTCACACACATCAAACAGACAGTTCAGTTAATATTAGATACTAAGTTTCTACTTAAAGTTTAAATAATTTTATCTTCGTGGAATAAAGTTCCCTTTGCAAGCCTTCGTGTGGGAGAGATGTGTGCAGAAGGAGGACCGAAACATTGCGGGAAAAAGTCTCTATTCCCTGCTTCGCACACCCGTTCTCCCGCACAACGCTACTTGTTAACACACTCTAAAAAGAAATTTAATTTAATATTGAATGACCATAATAATAAGTATTTAATCTATCAATGTGAATACAAACAAATAGTATTTGAAAACCTTGAATACTAAGATTCATTATTTCTAGTTTATAAACCACTCTTTCTAGTTTTGAAAACCGCACATCCCACATCGATCCACCAAACATTACAAATTAAAGTTTTTGTACCTAGTTAAATTAATTTTGTGTCTGCCAAATAAAGCTCCCTCTGTACCCCTTTTCACCCGCACATACCCCATCCTTCCCACATCTTTCATTCCGCACAAATTCACAATTTTATGCAATTGTCTTCCCACACAACTAAATATGTAAAAGTTTTAAATGGAAAAGAGTTTAAAATGAAATAATAAGAGATAAACACATTAGCAATACATGTCTTGCTGCCATTGTTAGAGAACTAACTAAAGAAACAACCCACCTACGCTTACATAAAGGACCTGCTCAGAGCATTCCATCAATGTTAGTGTCAGAGCACTCATCGACGGAATGCCCACTCACAAAATTAGCCCTTTTGTTAAAATGATTTGTCAAGCACTGACAAATACCAAAATAAATCACCCTCCACCAGTGGAAATATGTCTCACCAAAGCTCTCTCAGCTAATGAAAAATTATAAATAAGATTTCCAAAATTTAGAAAATTATTTTTGAATTTACAGAAAAATAGAAATATTCACCATTTTCTAAAAACTTTGATTAAAATTGCAAAAAATAAGCAAAATAATACATAGCCAATACACTTTGGCTATGTAGTGAACATTACAGTCCCTAGTGAAACAGAGACTAATAAAGTCAAAATCTCAAACCCATACTTTAGTGACATAGTATTAACATTATTACTAATTAAAGTAGTTACATTAAGAAAAGGATCGAGTATTTCTCAATATACCACAATGCTATATCTCAAAGCAACTTTTACAATAGTTTATCTAACAATATAAAATTGGAGGCAATTAAAACTTTATAGATTTTATCAATTCCATTCAAGTTTGTTATTGTGTTGGGGAAATCTACAAAAGTTCAGCAAATAAATACGATCCTTTCTTACTCCTAATAGATCACATGGAACAAAATGATAACAAAATGATTACATTAGACTAGCATTCATGATCTTTGGGTATTACGATCTTTCTCACTACGACCAACTAATAGAGACCATTTAATTGGGTCTTGCAAGTATTAATGACTAGCTTAATTTTATGAAAACTAGAGCAACAACAAGACGAGAATGTGCACTAGGCTTAAGTAAATCGAATTGATGGGTCATTTCATCCATTATCCACCATAGGAATAGGATGGGTAATATGTAGGTCACATTTCATCGACAAGAAGTTTCATTTCAGTCACTAGCAGTGCATTTTCAACACTTTCCAACTTATATAGAGACATTTCCACTGTATTCTAAATAACTAAAGTTCCTTACAAGAAACTAAATTTCCTTTCCTTTTATTAAATAATTTCATGACTATACATTTTTTACTTTTTCCTTTCCTTTTATTTATTAATACTTATAATGAATCAACATACTTATAATGAATGAACATATTTCCTCAATTTCATTTAACTCTTTATATTTTATGAAATTGTATATAATTGATTGCACCAAAAGGTTCTCTCTAGCCCAATATGAAACTCAATGTTGTAATGTCATGTTTTTAAATATTTTGACTTGGTTAAATAAAATAAAATAAAATTCAAATTAAAATTATTTGAAATAAAATTAAAATATAAAAAATATAACAAACTAATGCTTATAAATATTGTTACAGTAGTTCAGGTAAAATAGAGGTCATTGAGTCAATTTACCATTGACCGTTTGTTTATCTCTAGGTTTTGACAACCCATGGTATTTTTATGTAATGTATATATGCATGCACACGTAGTCTGAGCAATAGATGAAATGGCTTTTTTCACGACATTTTTTCTAGTTGATTTTAACCAAAATACAAGAGAGCTTTTAAAAAACTTGAGTTTAATTGGTTTAATATGTAGAATTTGAGTGCCCCAGGAGTTTTTCAGGGCACTGAATCCATTTATGCATTCAAAAATGTATTTTAAATAACAAAAAATACAATCTTGCTTGAATATATATCACGAGATTCTGGTGTGTGTATATATATATAAACCAACCTAGATCCATCTTAGCTCTGGATCTATTAAGTGTAAGTGTTTATAGGGATCAAATCTCTCAAGGTGAAAATGCCTTTTTTAAGTGTAAAACTTGGGGAAAGGTTTGCACCTAAAGAGATTTGATTCCTCTCAACACTTAATAGATCCAAAGTTAAGATGGATCTAGGTTGGTTTAACTCTGGATCTATCAAGTGTTGAGAGGGATCAAATATTTTTAGACGCAAAGCTTTCCTCAAGTTTTACACTCAAAAAAGAGATTTTCCCCTTGAGAGATTTGATCCCTCTTGACACTTATAGATCTGTTGTTAAGATGTATCTAGGTTGGTTAATAGTTATAATCAAAAAATCAAAATATTTCTCCTTATAAAATATAAATATTTCTCCCTGTGTGTGTATGTGTTTGTGAAAAATAATAAATTCTATATTTATTTTATACATTTTAAATAATCTCCATATTAAAAAAAAAAAAAAAAAAAAAAAAAAAAAAAAAAAAAAAAAAAAAAAAAAAAAAAATTAAAAAATTTAGCTCACAGATAATTTAAGAATTGGGATTTTTTCCTTTAAGTTAGAAACCTTATGAATCTTACTACTCTATAATATGCAAAATGTAATATGTTTGGTAATATTTCTTGTAAAAACATTCAAATTTCTAAAGATTTTATATAACCTCTATAATTTTTTGGTGATTTATAAGGTACAATAGTTGTATATTATAAAATTTGGGTGAATCATTTTTTTAAGTCAATATCGTATTGCCTCACAAAACCCTGTTATCTGGTACATCAATAATCCCACCATCTTAAGCATCCTTATCAACAAGTGATCTCAATTTGTCCAGCAGGAAAACATATATTTGTAACCACCTACCTATAGAATAATTTTTCCAAAACTCCACGAGTATTAACAATTGTATCATAATTAAAGTTATCTATTGTGGAATCAAAAAACAAAAAACTATCAGCAAACATTTCAAAAGCTAGGATTCAGAAGAGTAACAAATGTCGAATCCTTGACACTGGATCATGGAAGAGCTTGTTATCACTCAGGTTTTCCCTGAAGTTGTAAGAAGGGGAAAGGGGTCCGAGGTAACCACAAACCAATCTTTTAGATACAGAATCTAGCCAATCTATATCCAGAGAGAGCTCTCTCTTTATGATTTAGCTTTGTTTTGAAAGATATTAGGCTAGTTATGAAGTTTAGGAGTTTTGTTTGAGTTTGGGTGGTGAGATTCAATAGCAGAGGGTAGGACTGACTAGTTTAGGCCATTGGGTTAATGGAGTCAAAGAAAGATGGCTTCATTGGACTTGATTTCTTAACAAAGGATGGTTTCACAGAGCAAGATAATCAAACAGGGAACAAATGAAAGTGGAAATAAATGGAATGGTTTTAAGATAGGTGAAGGGCGGTTAAGAATCTTTCAACATACTTAAGAGATCAGAACGTGACTAGCCATTAATCAAGAGAAATTAAGAATTCTTTACTAAATGGTTATAATGAAAGAACTAGAAAACAGAAGCAATGAAGAATTCACTGTTTATACTAATTTAGAAGAAAACATAGAGAATAATAACGATTGAAAACAGAGTGCAATTAAGCATATTCTGAGTTACTCTTTTCCGTTTATCATTCAGATGTGAAACATAGATGATATTATAAACAAGGAAAACTTTAAAACACAAGGTATAGAGGACTTATTGATCCGGTGTTTGATTCAAGAATTCTAAGAAAAGTCCCTTGCATTAATTCCTTGTCCAGCAAGCCATACAAAAGTTGAATCCAACAGCACTTTATTCCAAAAAAATCAATATTACAGCAATGTCTCTGAATCCACACTCAATAGTCCAATTGAGGGGGTATTTATACAAAATATTTTACACAAAATATCTCATAAAAATGTGAGATATATTCTAGTGATGACTAATCCTATTTTACACGAAAATAGAGACAACTAATCTCGAAGATAGGAGAAAGGGAAACTGATGTTGTGTTGTTCTTTTTCTTGCTGAGTGTGCTGGAGGCATGCCCTATTATTTGGCTTGCTGCAGTCTTCTCTAGTAACTCTGTGCTGGCTGCCCTGTTTTGACTTATACTCTTTACCTGTTCTGATACACTTTAACCTGTTTAACTTCTTTCCATCTTTGTTCATCCTGTTATGGTAAAAGCTCAAAAATTACACTTTACCAGGAGTAAATTTACAAAATTTCCAACATATCTTCCCACCATTTTTGCTCTAGCAATCTGTGTTTCTGAAGCTTCCTCAGAGATTCATCAGTTTCTGTATATTTGAAAAAGTTAGGCTGGAGTTGGAACAAGTGTTTTACTTCATGTTCAATATAGAATAAGTTCTCTAAGTTGTCATAGAGAACTCGGCCTGTGGGAGTGCTTTTATTCCTGATGAGCTAGCTTGATCTCTACCATACTTATTCAATTTATCTACATAATCAATATGCTTCATTAATCTATCATTGATGACCAAAGGACTTGGCAGCCCTTTATTCTACAAAACTGTGAACGTCTCCCTAAAAGAATTAATTTCCACCTACATATCTTGACATCTTTTCTCCAAATTTTGCATTAAATTTCTCTTAGTTAGTACCCTTTTGACTTCCAGAATAGTGTCTATCCTATCTGGGATGCCAAGTACTTCTAGTTTTTCTTTATTTCTATTATTCAAAAAAGTATAAGTCGGTTGGCTTGTTCAAGCATATGTCCTAACAAAGCTCTTGTTTTTTGAATTTCTCCATGTGTTGCTCTCACTAAGTCAATTGCTCATAGATCACTGTGATGGATGGCCAAACATCATTTATGGATTGAATGATGTTGGCCAAAAGGATTTTCTTGATCTCTGTCAGGGGCTTGTTAAAAATGAGCTCTTGTTCTAATGTTTTCACTTTACTTTCTAAGGCTTTAATTTCCCTTGTCTTTTCCACAACACTTATTTTAGAAATATCATAATTTCTTTCTGTCTTAGTCAATTGCTCTTTTACCAATTTCAATTCTGACACTTGTAGCCTCATTTCTTCCATTGCTTTTATCAGTTCTTCAATGCTCAAATTTGTATTGTTGCCTGGTGATGTTCATGTTGTTGATGTACCTATAATTACCTATGTTGTGGCTGCTGGGACATTTGGAGCTAATGCTATCCCAAGTGTAGAGGGGACTGTTGTTGAGACTATGGGGATTACCTCAGGAGGCTGAGAGGTCGACTCTCCCTACTTTTCCTTCAGTGCTTTTTCTAATGCCTGTTCTGTTTCATTCAATCTTTCATTCCGTTTCAACAGGAGATCCATCATTTCTTCATTAGATTTTTGTTTGACAACCTCAGCAGTCTGTGGATGCCTTGAAGAAGGTAGCTTCAGCTACTTCCTCAGGGTAGCAATGTCCTCTTCTTTCTTTTTGATTAGGGCCTCTATGCCTTTAGCATATTTGGGATCATGTCCCAACCCAATGATGATTTCTTCTAATGATTTGATTCGGTTATCCTTGGCCAGAGAAGAGGCTTTCTCCAAATGTAATTGAGCAGATGTATTTTCCAAGGAATTTTGTAGTTTGTGGGCCAGCATTGCTTTGTCAGCCAATGTGGAATAGACCATTTCTCCAATTTGCTTGTGAAGTTCAATTTGGTCCATAGGATGAATATCCTTGGATAGGACCCCCAAATATGTTCTGATGTAATCCCCTGTTCACTGGGGTTGTTGCACCTTTGGCTTAAAGTAACTCATTATCATTTTTCTCTCTTTAATGTCATAAGCTGACATTAATATTTTTTGGTTTGTGGGGGCCATCTTTAAATACTGATTATAAATCTGAATTCTTACAGGATCATTTCTGGCTTTTATCTCTATGAATGTCTTTTTGATATCCGAGGCCTCTTTTCTTAGTGGGCTTCGTGATGATACTTCTGAACTTTGTTGTCTTTCCAGCTCTTGCCTCTGTGAGCTGATGGATGTTTCTCCCAATGGAAAAGTTTGCTGGGTAACTGCTCTTTCTTCTCTGTGGCTGTCTGTAGTTTCTTCCATTATTTTATCTTCTGACAGAGGGTTCAGTCTTTGTCTATTGGCCCCAGGCTGTTTAGTAGGTCCACTGGCAAGGGTAGTAGTTTCCCTGTCCCTCTTTTTGTTCCTTTCCTCATTTAGAGGACTTTCTGCCACAGTGGTTTGAGTTGGAGGAATTGGCACTTGACCCTGTTCTTTGGAAATTCCTGGCTGATTTGTCATTGTGAACTATTCTGTAGTATCTATTTCCTTGCCCTTAGATGTTCTTGTCGCTGGTATGTTGACTTCTAGTGGAGGATGTTGAAAAGTTTCAGCAACAGATGCACTAGTTGTTGATAATTTGAATGGTACCTGCCCAAAAGAATCCAAGTCAAGGGTTTTCTCAAGTTCTTTCATTGCATTTTCCATATTTTCATGTTCGCTAACATCTTCTATTAGGGTCCCTTCTACCCATTCATCCAAGTTTGCAAATTGCTCAATTTATGGGATCCTATGGTGGATATATGGGGATAACCTATTTTTTGTCCTTCTGTCACATATAAAATTGTTGGGGTCATATGGTACCCACCAAAAACTCTTTTGTAATTTAAGGTTGTCTTCTAAAATCTTTTCAGCTTCTTGCGATGCACCTCTAGAGTTGATGACAAAAGGGCCTAGCTGGTTCTTAATCCTTAGCTAAGCTTTCTTTTTTGCAATACAAAAATGGACTAAATCTGCATTTATGATCTGTCTGAAATACTCTAGTGCAAATAATCTCATGGGAACATACTTGGGTAAATTGAAAGGGCACAGTTCACACCCATACATCCTGATTTCTGTGTGATTTTTGTACAGGTCCCAGTCACCTATCCTGTACTGCTTAGAGAGATGGAGTATCTTCTTCATGTCACCAGTGATCCTAGGAGGGGAAACTCCTATCAACAGGGTGGTTTTTGGATGTACAAATAAGTCAATGAACTCATTATAGGTATAAGGGGACTCACAGGTATCATGAAAGATTGAACTCCAAAAAATTACGGACCTTGGATTTCCTTTGGTGTTCAGTTTCTTGATAGGAAAAGAGAAGTTATCTTACTGATAGTACAGCATGAGATGGTATATGAAAGACGTGTATGTGAAAACTCCTTCCCTATCCAAATTCAGGAATTGATCATGGATTTTGTTGGCAATGAAGGTAGCATAATCATATCTAACAGCAGGGGGTTGTCTTGGAGTAAAGATTGATAATAACACTAGGGTAATGTCATCAACAAATTCACTAGTTTTAAATCCCATAATCAGGGCTATCATATCAACAATGAGTCTTCCAGTTTCAGTGAAAAAGGTATTCAGATAAGGAGGTGGACCTTTGGGCTGGTACTTTGGTTGCATGAAGGCCTGAGTAATACGGCTGATTTCTGCTTGGGACAATTGAGATGATTTTTCAAGTAAATACCCCATGGAAATAGGAGTAAGGCGTTGAGTGGAGTGGAACTGTATCATTTCATTAATGGATTTAGCAGTTATGGGAAAAAGGATAGTTTGGTATGGAGATATAACTGCTCTATGGATAGGATCATAACTAGCACAGCAATGATGAATTATCTCTGGGAAAACATGGACTGAGGGGAGATAACACATGGGGAGGTTTGATTCCCATAATCCAAAGATGTCAGACTTATTCAAGTAATTATCCTTGATTTTGCAGAAGGACTGAAGATGGTTTCTATCACCTGATAAATCTTTTATCTGAAAGTCTTTCTCGGCCAGAGTGAAATAATATAAGTCTTTATGAGGAGCATTGAGGGGCGCGACATTTAGGGCTACAGGGGTTTCCATCTTTGGTTCTTGCGGATTCAAAGATGGAATTGAGAGAAATTCCGTGAAAAACAGACAAGACAGTGAGTCGAGAGCTTTGTATGGCTGACACAGACTGTTCTAGATTGAATTTTGTCTTTCTCAGGTATAATTTTCAGTAAAAACCAAAATTACATGTTTGCAGAGTAAATTGGGTAAATACCTGGATTAAGGAGGTACACTGTGTGATTGCAGGTTGAATGACAGGCCGTGGAGCGCAATACTAGAGGTTCTTGGCTGGGTGGTGGTCTGAAAGCTCGAACAGTCAATTGGACGTTATTTGGATGGGAACCCGGGACGCAGTAGATTACAGCGAAAATGACATTTTATCGTTTTATTTAACGAAATTCAGGTTAGCAGGACTTTTTTTGCATTTATTGGGTGGATGACATAAGCGGGATGTGATGCTTTGTCGCTATGTGGAGGGTGGTAAGCGCAGTCACCATGGGGAGCACGATATCGCCGTCGACTGTTGGATGAAAAGGTGATGATCAGACGGTTGACGGGCGTGGGAGATGGCGGGGATTTAATGCAGCGGGCCCGACACGATAAAACAATGTTTTAAATATATCGGGGGCATTGTGATTGGTCGAGGGGATGGTTATTAATTAATCCGGAGGGTTAATTAATCCCATATAGTGCGACAGGGAGTTAAGGTTGTTAACGAATTACAGATTAACTCGTTATTCCTTCATTAAACGACGATTATGGCTGTATTCAACTAGGGGCGGGATACATAAAATATCGGGGTTTTGTATAGTTTAAATAATACGGGAATAGGTTAATGTTTTTTCAGGATTTATATAATAGATGTTAAAGGTTAATATGAAAATAAAATGATAATAAGCGCTAAGCAAATGTTTAAAACTTAGGCTAAAGTGGGAAAAAGGGGTTTTTAGGTGACATTATGTATTTTCCTCAATAAAGTAGGGTTTTTACTTAAGGAAATGAGTTTATGAAATCAAATGACTGGTTTATGGATGATTTTAAGCACTTATGCTTTTGGATCATTGGGCCGAGGGTCAGGTCCCTCCAAAAGTCAGAGAAATGCTCTGAGCCCCTTTGATTTTCAAAGACCTTAATACTTCAGGGGGAATTAGTGAAAACTTTATGGAAAAATGTGTATGGAAGTTAGTTATTTAACCTTGTCTTGCTTAAACTGCATCAAGTGTCATGTCTGCCTTGCACTTGTGATAAAAGTAAAAGTTAACACATTTAGAAACATGTTCCATCACAAATATCATTCTGCAACACCATTTACCTACCCTACCTACTTAAGCCTAACATTTTTTCTTCTTTATTTTGGTGCACTTAGACTGGCAAACCCTTATCAATCTTCTTTTTCTTTACATAGGAAGCCTACCTAAGTCTGCACTTATTACATCCAAGGGCTCAGATTACACTATTGAGCTCCTTTTTATTTACTCTACCTATCTAATTTATCTGTCAAGTTTACACTGTTTGGTCAGATTTTTATTCTCTCTCTCTAAAGCATAAAATTAAAATATGAATGAGCCAAGTATAAGTTGTTTGACTCTTCATCAATTGTGGCATGAGTTTGACAAGTTGCACACAATTTCTTATTACAGAAAATGAAATAGTAGTGGCATTTAGACTTGCACACTTTCCTGTTATATTTTTGTTTGGGGTTCACTTCTTTTCGTTTTTTGACCATCTTTATTCTTTTTACCCTTTTATTTTTCTTTTAGGGTATACCCTCTTTACATTTTTAAATTTTTTTATTTTTTGACAATATGGAAAATCTTTGCAACAAAAAATGGTATGAACATATTTCAGAGCTCATCAAGTCAATCATGAAATATGGCACCTATTGGTATAGGAGCATAACACTGACTCCACTTGGGGATGGCTTTTCCTTGTGGAAAGTCAAGAACAGCAGGTCAGAGGGCCTTCTAAATAACTTTGACTGTGCTCTAAAATCTCTTTCTACCGGTTGCTTTAGTATATGTGTGACAGTAACACTTGTGAAGCTTAGGGCCTTCTCTTCGGGCTTCAATCTTCATAAAGTTACTATCCAATCCAAACTGTGACTTTACCAAGGATATAGTATGTACATGTCAGAATCAGAATACATTATGAAGTTGGATTAAAGTAATGTTTCAGCATTCAACCATTAACTAGCTCTTCCTCTATTTCTGTACCATCCAGGTTCTTCATATAATAAGTGTTATTCCCTTTTAAGGCCTGGATAATAAAAGGTCATTTCCATATGTTGGTACTATTCTAAGCCCTTTTTCCCATTCCAAAACATGACCATTTCCTACCTTTTTCTCATCATCCATTCCTCAAATGCCTTAGAATTTAATTAATTTAATAGTTTATAGTTGTTGGCATGCATATTAATTGATTTAGAGGTTTTGTGTTGACAAATTAGGATTTTTAGGCCTAAATCACTACAGGAAGTCTTAACAACTTGTAAATGGTTTATTATGTGACATGTGGCATGGCAGCTAGGTAGGAGCGGAAGGCATGGACGAAAAGAGGAATGTCCAAACATGGACAAGCACCTATTCCGCATTAGAAACATTCCTCCTATCTGAACGGTCAATGCTCAGTCAACCCTAGCATGTCGGCACAAAAGGCAGCAACAGCATTCAGTTTTGTCCATTCGCTTTTTAAGTTGTTTCCTATTTTGATTTTTAATTTTATGCATAAGACAATTAGGAATATATCCGTGTTTTGATTTACCAAACGCAGCAACAGCTGCTATGGATAAGCATCCATTTTTCAAGGGATGTAACTATGTAATTAAAAGACAAGGCCGAGACCTGTGTTCGTTTACATACTCATACCATCGTTTGATATTACAGTTACGTTTGAACAGAACCTCTGGTTTTCAATCTAATACATTGCATACTTGTTTTAATATCGTGATCGTGGTGTAATCAACGGTGTGCCAAAGGCGCGGACGGGCCCTGCGTATGTGGTAGACCGATCATACATTTCGTTTGTGTTTACATTTTGCTTATGTTTATATTTTGTTTATATTTGCATTACATTCATATTGTAGTTTGATTTCATTTACAGTCAATTCAATTGAATGAAACGCATGCGAATTATATATATGTTCGAAGATTTGATTGCAGTGATGAATGCGTTAACTCAATGTCTGTACATGTGTTGAATAACCCTCTCTTGGATTATGAATTGCATCCCGTAAAGGATTTAATCTCAGAGTTGTGTATAAAACACTGATATGGATAATGGTTATGGATTTGCTTTTACATGCCTTCTTTAAGTATTCTTGCTGAATGATATTGAACAAGGGTTGCATGTCGATGTCTCTGTAAGGGGACCGAACCTTTCAAGATAGCCATATACAGCATGATAGGAATTGCATTTTAGTTGTTAATAGCACATGATTTAATGCTTAGTTAGTTTAACAATAGACTTAATCTCAGCAGTGTAACTTAGGAGTCATAGATTTAGAGTAGATCCTTTATGCTTATATATTTTAGGCACACGCCTCTAAGTAAACGCACCCTGGGTTGACAATTAATTTAGGCCGATCTAGCCCCCTAGATAGGACACTACATTTTGGCGCCGTTGCCGGGGAGGCGTACTTAAAGGATTGAAGTTTAATAGAAAAAATCAACAAAAATTTAGTTAAAATCATGCTCATTTATGCCTAGGTTTAGAGACAATCAGGGTAGATTCAGAAGAACCCCCCACCCTTCACAAACTAACCCATCATCATCAGGAGCAGACTCTGTAAAGCATTCAACACCAGCTGAGGAAAATTTCATTCAAGTCTTAGAGGATAAACAAAAATCAGGACAGAGACTTACACTCGTTGAAAGGCAAACCTTATATATACATAAATCTCAGAAGAAGGACTTTCCTAGGTCTACCACACAAGGAGAAAGTAGTGCAATGATTCAATACACTCCAGAGATTGAACACTCCCCAGAGACTGAACACTCCTATCTTAATCCCTTCTTTAAAGGAAGTGACTCTGATAAATCCATTAAGATGGCTGATGAAGGAGATGGGTCAACACAAAATCAAAGACGCAGAGATGAGGAAGAGTTCACTTTTCTTTTTCCCATACAAGAACCCCAGGAAGATGACGAGATCAAAATGAAAAATATACCACCATCAGTGTTACCTAATTTCTATGGTATGGCTTCGGAAGACCCAGACTCATT
>APFE031627677.1:288376-350237 GCA_000404065.3 Pinus taeda | reverse complement strand
GAAAACCCTAAAGGAAAAGTACAGAAGGCTGAAACAGGAGCTCCACGACCAAGAAGATGTCCAGGTAAAGAAAAAGAATGTTGACACACTACTCAAGGCAGCAGAGGTACAGACAGGAACTGAGTTCAAAGGCAGCACATCAGGGTTGGCATGAGGACATGCCAAGTCATTAAGTTGGGGAGAGATGTTGGTACTATTCTAAGCCCTTTTTCCCATTCCAAAACATGACCATTTCCTACCTTTTTCTCATCATCCATTCCTCAAATGCCTTAGAATTTAATTAATTTAATAGTTTATAGTTGTTGGCATGCATATTAATTGATTTAGAGGTTTTGTGTTGACAAATTAGGATTTTTAGGCCTAAATCACTACAGGAAGTCTTAACAACTTGTAAATGGTTTATTATGTGACATGTGGCATGGCAGCTAGGTAGGAGCGGAAGGCATGGACGAAAAGAGGAATGTCCAAACATGGACAAGCACCTATTCCGCATTAGAAACATTCCTCCTATCTGAACGGTCAATGCTCAGTCAACCCTAGCATGTCGGCACAAAAGGCAGCAACAGCATTCAGTTTTGTCCATTCGCTTTTTAAGTTGTTTCCTATTTTGATTTTTGATTTTATGCATAAGACAATTAGGAATATATCCGTGTTTTGATTTACCAAACGCAGCAACAGCTGCTATGGATAAGCATCCATTTTTCAAGGGATGTAACTATGTAATTAAAAGACAAGGCCGAGACCTATGTTCGTTTACATACTCATACCATCGTTTGATATTACAGTTACGTTTGAACAGAACCTCTGGTTTTCAATCTAATACATTGCATACTTGTTTTAATATCGTGATCGTGGTGTAATCATCGGTGTGCCAAAGGCGCGGATGGGCCCTGCGTATGTGGTAGACCGATCATACATTTCGTTTGTGTTTACATTTTGCTTATGTTTATATTTTGTTTATATTTGCATTACATTCATATTGTAGTTTGATTTCATTTATAGTCAATTCAATTGAATGAAACGCATGCGAATTATATATATGTTTGAAGATTTGATTGCAGTGATGAATGCGTTAACTCAATGTCTGTACATGTGTTGAATAACCCTCTCTTGGATTATGAATTGCATCCCGTAAAGGATTTAATCTCAGAGTTGTGTATAAAACACTGATATGGATAATGGTTATGGATTTGCTTTTACATGCCTTCTTTAAGTATTCTTGCTGAATGATATTGAACAAGGGTTGCATGTCGATGTCTCTGTAAGGGGACCGAACCTTTCAAGATAGCCATATACAGCATGATAGGAATTGCATTTTAGTTGTTAATAGCACATGATTTAATGCTTAGTTAGTTTAACAATAGACTTAATCTCAGCAGTGTAACTTAGGAGTCATAGATTTAGAGTAGATCCTTTATGCTTATATATTTTAGGCACACGCCTCTAAGTAAACGCACCCTGGGTTGACAATTAATTTAGGCCGATCTAGCCCCCTAGATAGGACACTACACCATAGGAAGTCAAACTTCCCATGTTTTCCTTTGTCCTCTCTCCTAAAATCCCATATTAAAACTTTGTTTCCAAGGTAGAAATCTTCTGCCTTGGTTCTTTTATCAAAAAATTTCTTAAGTTTCTCTTGTAATACTTGAGATCTTTGATACACTTCTTCTCTGGTCTTCTGTAGATGGACGGTCTGATTTATTCTCCTTTAGATATCATTGGTTTCCACTTGAGCTTCCTGAAGTAGTTTCATTACAGGAACTCCTAAGGATGAAGGAAATACATCCTCCATACCATAGACTAGTTCATAAGGACTAGTTCCAATAAATTTCTTTGTAGTGAGTCTGTCTGCCCATAGTGCATTAGTAAGTTTCTTGTGCCAATTTTTCTTGTTCTCTTCCAATAATTTCTTAATAATATTAATTAGGCTCTTATTGGAGGACTCAGCTAGACCATTACCTTGAGGGTAATAGGCTATGGAATGGCCAAAGTGATATGGTATTTCTTATAGAAACTTACATTTTCTTGGATTTGAAGGTAGCAACATTATCAGTTATGATCTTTTCAAGACAGCCAAATCTAGACAATATGTTGGTTTCTAAGAATCCTATAATCACTGTGTCATTGGCTTGTCTAGAAAGAATGGCTTCTATCCATTTGGTGAAATAGTCGGTGGCAGTTAGAATCCATTTATGTTGGCCAGAAGAGAGAGGGAGGATTTCTCCAATGAAGTCCAGACCCCATTGTTGGAAGGACTTTTTAGTGGAAATTGGTCTCAGGGGTAAAGGTAACAGTTTTCTCTTGCCTTCAAAAATTTGACATTTATGGCAAGCAGTGACAAATTTCTTTACATCAGCGAACAAGGTCGACCAACAAAATCTAGCCCTTAGGATTTCTTCTGTAGTTGATTTCCAATAAAGGTGTCCACCATAGTCCCGTGCATGAAATTCCTTGAGAACCTTGTCAGCTTCTTCTTTGATTAAACAATTCAATAGAATACCTTCATGATTTTTCCAAAATAAAGCATTATCTAGAATACAAAATTTTGCAGCTTTCATCTTTAAAAACTTTTTCTTTATTCTGGATAAACCTGGAAAAGCCTGCAGGTTTAAAAGTACATTTATTATATCAGCATACCAATGTGAATCTAAGAAGGCCTGGCTGATTTGTGGAGTCACCATCTCCTGTTCATTATCCAGCTCATTAATATCCAGGGCTTCGCAATTTGTTTCAGTCATGAGTTTTGTCAAACCTTGTCCTTTTATAAGCTTTGTGGGTTTTATTTCAATATCATATTCTAATATAGTAGCTATCCATTTACCTCTCTTGCCCTCAATTCCATCTTGGATCATGATGTCTTTGACAACAGCATTTGGTACATAGGTTATTACATGGGAGTACAATATATATACTCTAAAGTCTTTAATAGCTTTCACAAGTGCAAAAGCTTGTTTTTCTATGATTTTGTATTTTAGGGGTGCATCCCTAAGTGCTTTGCTAAAAAAGGCTATGGGTTTCTCACATCCTTGATCATTTTTTTGTAGCAAGACAGCTACTATAGCGTGTTCTAATGCAAATGAAAATATTATGAAGTCTTTATCAAACTTTGGACTTGTTAGGACCAGTGTTTTGGTCAAAGCCATTTTAATGTCTTCAAAGGCCTGCTTGGCTTCAAATGTCCATCTAATACTTTCATCCTTCCTTAACATATTATTAAGCAGTCTAATCAATTCAACTAAGTTTGATATAAATATTCTTAGAAAGTAAATCTTTCCTAAGAAAGCTTGAAGTTCTTTGACATTTCTGGGGTGGGGTATTTGCAAAATAGCTTCTATTCTAGCAAGATCAATTCTGATTCCATCTTTGGAGATGATATGGCCCAGGAGTTTTCCGTCCTCTAGACCAAACAAGGACTTTTTAGGATTTAAAGAAATTCCATATTTTCTGCATTTCAAAAACACTTGTTTTAGATGATCCAAATGTTGCTAATCTGATTTAGAAAAGACAGTCAAGTCATCTAGATATATAACCAAGAAATCATGAATTTCTTTTGCAAATGCTATATCCATTGCCCTTTGAAAGGTTTCTCCTGCATTCTTAAGTCCAAATGGCATTTTGACATACTTGAATGTTCTCCATGGTGTTGTAAAAGCATTTTTTTCCTGGTCATTAGGATGAACCAGAATCTAGTTATAGCGTGAGAAACCATCTAGAAGTGAAATCCTGGAAGCACCTACTACCCTTTGTAATATATGATCCATCTTAGGTAAAGGGTAATTGTCCTTTGAAGAAACCTTGTTTACATTTCTTAAATCAACACACAATCTGATTTCTCCGGTTTTCTTCTTAGTAGGTACTAAATTAGACACCCACTCTGAAAACCTGATAGGAGCAATTATCCTTACTTCATACATTCGTTTGATTTATTTTTTCAATTAAAGAAAGCAAGACGGGGTTAATTCTTCTAAGCTTTTGTTTAAATGGTTTTTGATCTTCCTTCAGAGGTATTGTATGCTGAATTATAGAGGTATCATATGATTTTAGGTTTTCATAACTCAAGGCAAAAGCATCCTGGAATTCCTTCATTAATTCAACATATCTGAGTTTTTGGTTAGGGGATAAGGATTTAGATAATTTCACCATTTTTGGTTTTTCTTCAGTTCCCAAGTTGTGACCTTCAAGTTCTGCTTTTAAGGGTTCCATTTTGGGTTTCTTTGGAATATTATTGAAATCAAAGAGATTTTCCAAAGGAGTTAATCCTTTAGGCAAATGATTATCCTTTAAATTGATGACTTCAGATTCTCCTTCAATAATCTCAACAATATCCATTTCTTTAATATCCTGCATTTCTTTGTTGGTAAATTTTGTGGGGTAAAGCATTTGAGTTGCACTTTCTGCTGAAATATATGTTTCAATGTTATATGTTTGATCAAACTCATGAACTACGTCTACATCTATGTTAATACTAGAAAATTCTTTCTCTAGGGTTAAGAAATTGTTGATCTGCTTATCATTATCAAACACTTGCCAGTTCTTTACATTGTCAGGTATGGCTGGTCTGTGTCTAATCTCAGCTGTGAATTGATGATTTGGTTCAAATGGTAATTTACATGTGCTGGAAAATGTTGCCAAACTATGAGCATGCAAGTTATGCTTTCTTGGAATTTTAGTAAGCTGAGTTTCTAAAAATGTATTGAGAATCTCTATCACTGTTCCTCTGTAATATCTCAATTTAGGATCATTTGTTAGAAAGTTCCCATTGATATGTTGAATGATTAAATCGGAATCTCCAAGGACAGATACCCTAATTGCCCCTAAAATCTTAACGAGTTTAAGACCTAACAATAAGGCTTCATAGTCTGCCATATTATTGGTGCATCTAAAGTTTACTCTGTAGGCATGGCCTTCAGCATGATCATTTTCAAGATTGTGCACCCAAATTCCTACTCCTGCTCCTAATTTGTTAACTAAGCCATCAAATTCCAAGTACCAAAGAATTCCATGTTCATAATTGGTATCAGGAGTCTCAGGAATCTGTTTAATAGGAAGATCTGGTTTTTCAGTTTCTTCTGGTTTCTCTTGAGTATCTATTGTATCACTGTTTTCAGAAATTTCCTGGATTTGAACACTAGACTTCTCATTTGTAAATCTTTTGTTTTTCTGTCAAAACATTGAATTCATTTGAGGGATCAATTTCAGCATTATAGAGAATAAAAGAATCCATATCTGAATGTAATGAGTAGATAGGGAAATTTTGAGGTTTCTCTTGGCTACTTACCACATATTTCATTAAAGTTTCTCTGTATAATTTCTTGAGTTGACCAAACACTGAAATAGTAGCATAAGACATGTCCAATTGTAAAGATCCTTGGAGCTTTGCCCCCCAAGATCTGAATAATAGCATTCCATACTTCGGTGGAATATCAGCTACTACTATGTCCATTAAGATGGTTTTAGCAGGGTATTGAACGAGTGATACACATAAGTCTTTGATTAAACCTAAACACCTGACCTGACTTGAGTCAAAAGAGAAAAGGTATTTATATGGCCTGGTGATGTCTAGGTCTAGTTTCTCCATTACAGATTTAGGCATCAAGCTATGAGAACCACCAGAATCAAACATGGCATTATGAAGTATTTTATCATGAATGTTCAAACTTACATAGAAAGGAGGAACTCCTCCATCTATTGATTTTCCATTTACTTCAAGGCCAAAAATCAATTCAGGCTGGTCATCAAAAACATTTACTGAATCTTCATTCACCGAAATTTTGAGTGATTTATTAATTTGGCTTCTGTAGACATCATGCTTAGCCAGTTCAGACAAAAGAACAACTATTTTTAATTTACCTACTTCAGCCTCAAGATTAAAAGGTTTCTCAGTTTGAGTTCTTGTATTTCGGACAGTTGGATTCTCTTTTCCTGTTGCATTTTCTGTGTTTTTCTCCTTTTCAAGAGTGGGGTTATGAGTTGAATTTGTTTCCAAATCAATTTCTGGAGGCTCTTCCACATTTCCTTTGGAAGGAATGGAAGTGGAAGACTGTTTATTATTGGGTTGATTATCGAATACATCTTCAATAATTGAGTTATTTGGATTAGGATCTGTTCTAGAAAGAATATGTACAGGGTTAGTATTGATCTTATCTTTGTTGGACTATTTGGCATCAGGAACATTTATTCTTCTGCTCCCCAGATTGTATTGCTTATGGACTTCATAAATTGTTGTATCATATCCCTCCCTAAAGTCAAATGATTCACCTGACTAAGTTTGGAATTGTTTAAGCATGTGAGCTTCTTGATCCTCTTGGGTCAAGAAAACTTGTTGTTCATTGTTAAGTCCCATCAAATTAATTTGCAGGTCTTCTGTTGGTTCATCAGAAGTTAAGGCTTCAACATAATTTTCCTGGAATGGGGGCCTAATATTTTGGTCAGGCCCAATCTTTCCAATGCTTGGGTTTTGGTTTTTCCTGAAATTTGGATTTCTCCCAGTATTACTTGGTTGACCATCCCAAGGGGATTTCCTCTCAATTGTTTCTACTATGTCCCCTAGCCTATCCATTTCTTTAATAATAGCATCTAATTTCTCTTCAAAGGCTGAAGGTTCTTCTTTCAAAGGTATCCTCCTTTCAGCTCTGGCTCTAGCTTGTTTGGATATCAGGTTGGCTTCAACACTGACAGCTATATTTTGCATCTCTTCTAAGGTTCGAGGAGCTCTTTCCCTAAGTTGGTATGCCATATCTGAATCAAATCCATCAGGGAATTTGATCAATGCCAAATCTGGAGTAAGTCCAAGATTTTGAGGGATAGCATTGTAAACATTATTGAACCTAGTGCAATAGTCTTGCACTATTTCTTGTGTACCTCTTTTTAAGCTTTCATATTCTGATAAAATGTGGAGAGGATCTTTTTTCTTTTCCCATCTATTCAAGAATGTCTGGTAAAGGGCTTGTAGATCATTGATACTATTTGCAGGGAGGGCTCTAAACCATGTTTTAGCATCTCCGGTCAAACTTTGAACTAATACTCTCATTCTAACATCATCAGCATCAAACTCATATATCTCAAAATAGCCGGTCATTTTTTTGGTATGTTGTTGAGTTGTGTATGTGCCAGTGCCATCAAAATGAGTGATTTTACTCTGATAATCTTGGGGCATAGCCCCTGGATTGGTAGGTAAATGCAAAGGAGTGTATCTGTTTGCCACGGTTGCAAGGATAGATGTAACAACTGGTGTGGTAGGAATAACAATGGGAATGTGAGTAGTAGATGGAGGGGTGGAAGGGGTAGCTTAAGGTTGTGAAGTCTGAGGTGTTGATGGTAAATTTGGAGAGGCAACAGTGATCACAGAAAGGTCTGGTGTTTTTTCAGAGGTAAGCTCAGATTGGATGGATTTATGCAAATGTCTATCAAGATGTGAAGTTACAACTTCAAGTTGCAAGTCTTCAATAAATATTGGATCATGAACTGTGTGGGCTAACCCTGATTCAGAAAAGGTTACAAATTTAAAGTTTCAAAACACTCGTCAAAAGGTTCGTACTCAAGGTAAATCCACTTGACAAGACAAGATCTTGATCTGTATAGAGACCAAGAACTAACAGAACTTTCTTGGCTCTCTTGTCTCTTAAGAATCCTAGGAATCAGATTATGATTTTCAAACACGGGCGGTGGATTTGGATCAGGATTAGATCTGGTGTAATGAATCCTTTCTGAAGCCAGGTTTCTAGGTATATTTTTGATTTTTTCTGGAAATGGGTTGACAATACAACTTCAACAGTTTCTTTAAGAGGTTTGAGATATGGGTTTCAAACTTTCTTAAAGATTTATTTGATAAGAAGGGACTGATCAAGTATTTGGAACCAAATGTCCAATCTATAAACTAGACCGGAGATAGACTAAAGTAGCATTCATCTACTTCTGCAATTACAAAGAAAGAGCATTTTAAAGGCTACCTGGCTAACTTCAGGCTCCGTCTGTAGCTTATAAAGTAATTAATAGTGACAAATAATTCGTTCAGATCCTCAGTGGAGTCGCCACTATGTTATCACTCAGGTTTTCCCTGAAGTTGTAAGAAGGGGAAAGGAGTCCGAGGTAACTACAAACCAATCTTTTAGATACAGAATCTAGCCAATCTATATCCAGAGAGGGCTCTCTCTTTATGATTTAGTTTTGTTTTGAAAGATATTAGGCTAGTTATGAAATTTAGGAGTTTTGTTTGAGTTTGGGTGGTGAGATTCAATAGCAGAGGGTAGGACTGACTAGTTTAGGCCATTGGGCTAAAGGAGTCAAAAAAAGATGGCTTAACTAAACTTGGTTTCTTAACAAATGATGGTTTCATAGAGCAAGATAATCAAATAAGGAACAAATGAAACTGGAAATAGATGGAATGGTTTTAAGATAGGTGAAGGGCAGTTAAGAATCCTTCAACATACTTAAGAGAGCAGAACATGACTAACCATTAATAAAAAGCAATTAAGAATTCTTTACTAAATGATTATAATGAAAGAACCAGAAAACAGGAGCAATTAAGAATTCACTGTTTATACTAATTCATAAGAAAACATATAGAATAATAACAATTGAAAACAGAATGCAATTAAGCATATTCTGAGTTACTCTTTTTCGTTTATCATTCAGATGTGAAACATAGATGATATTATAAACAAGGAAAACCTTAAAACACAAGGTATAGAGGACTTATTGATTCGGTGTTTGATTCAAGAATTATGAGAAAAGTATCTTGCATTAATTCTTTGTCCAGCAAGCCATACAAAAGTTGAGTCCAACAGCACTTTATTCCAAAAAAATCAATATTACAACAATGTCTCTGAATCCACACTCAATACTCCAATTGAAGGGGTATTTATACAAAATATTTTACACAAAATATCTCATAACAGCGTGAGATATATTCTAGTGATGACTAATCATATTTTACACGAAAATAGAGACAACTAATCTTGAATATAGAAGAAAGGGAAACTGATGTTGTGTTGTTCCTTTTCTTGTTGAGTGTGCTAGAGGCATGCCCTATTATTTGGCTTGCTGCTGTCTTCTCTAGTAACTCTGTGCCGGCTGCCCTGTTTTGAATGATACTCTTTACCTGTTCTGATACACTTTAATATGTTTAACTTCTTTCCATCTTTGTTCATCCTGCTATGGTAAAAGCTCAAAATTTACATTTTACCAGGAGTAAGTTTACAAAATTTCCAACATATCTTCCACCTTTTTTGCTCTGTCACTCTATGTTTCTGAAGCTTCCTCAAAGTTTCATCAGTTTCTGTATATCTGAAAAGTTAGGCTGGAGTTGGAACAAGTGTTTTACCTCATGCTCAATATATAATAAGTTCTCTAAGTTGTCATAGAGAACTCGGCCTGTGGGGAGTGCTTTTATTCCTGACGCACTTGTTGACGAGCTAGCTTGATCTCTAGCATACTTATTCAATTTATCTACATAATTAATATGCTTCATCAATCTATCATTGATGACCAAAGGACTTGGAAGCCCTTTATTATGCAAAATTGTGAACCTCTCCCTAAAAGAATTAATTTCCACCTGCATATCTTGACATCTTTTCTCCAAATTCTACATTAAAGTTCTCTTAGTTAGTACCCTTTTGACTTCCAAAATAGTGTTTGTCCTATCTGGGATGCCAAGTACTTCTAGTTGTTCTTTATTTCTGTTATTCAAAAAATATATAAGCCGGTTGGCTTGTTCATGCATATGTTCTAACAAAGCTCTTGTTTTTTTAATTTCTCCATGTGCTGCTCTCACTAAGTCAATCTGCTCATAGATCACTGTGATGGATGGCCAAACATCATTTATGGATTGAATGATGTTGGCCCAAAGGATTTTCTTGATCTCTGCCAGGGGCTTGTCAAAAGTGAACTCTTGTTCTAATGTTTTCACTTTACTTTCTAAGGCTTTAATTTCCCTTGTCTTTTCCACAACAATTATTTTAGAAATATCATAATTTCTTTCTGCCTTAGTCAATTGCTCTTTTACCAGTTTCAATTCTGACACTTGTAGCCTCATTTCTTCCATTTCTTTTATCAGTTCTTCAGTGCTCAAATTTTTATTGCTGCCTGGTGCTGTTCCTACTGTTGATGTACCTGTAATTACCTCTGTTGTGGCTGTTGGGACATTTGGAGCTAATGTTGTCCCAAGTGTAGAGGGGACTGCTGTTGAGACTATGGGGATTACCTCAGGAGGCTGAGAGGTCGACTATCCCTGCTTTTCCTTCAGTGCTTTTTCTAATGCCTATTCTGTTTCATTCAATCTTTCATTCAATTTCAACAAGAGATCCATCATTTCTTCATCAGATTTATATTTGACAACCTCAGCAATCTGTGGATGCCTTGAAGGAGGTAGCTTCAACTGCTTCCTCAAGGCAGCAATGTCGTCTTCTTTCTTTTTTATTAGGGCCTTTATGCCTTTAGCATCTTTGGAATCATGTCCCAATCTAATGATGATTTCTTCTAATGATTTGATTCGGTTATCCTTGGCCAGAGAGGAGGCTTTCTCCAAATGTAATTGAGCAGATGTATTTTCCAAGGAATTTTGTAGTTTGTGGACCAGCATTGCTTTGTCAGCCAGTGTGGAATAGACCATTTCTCCAGTTTGCTTGTGAAGTTCAATCTGGTCCATAGGATGAATATCCTTGGCTAGGACCTCTAAATTTGTTCTGATGTAATCCGCTGCTGACTGGGGTTGTTGCACCTTTGGCTTAAAGTAACTCATTATCATTTTGCTCTCTTTAATGTCATAAGCTGACATTAATCTTTGTTGGTTTGTGGGGGGCATCTTTAAATATTGATTATAAATCTAAATTCTTACAGGATCATTTCTGGCTTTTATCTCTGTGAATGTCTTTTTGATATCCGAGGCCTCTTTTCCTGGAGGGCTTCGTGATGATACTTCTAAACTTTGTTGTCTTTCCAGCTCTTGCCTCTGTGAGCTGATGGATGTTTCTCCCAATGGAAAAGTTTGCTGACTAACTGCTCTTTCTTCTTTGTGGCCGTCTGTAGTTTCTTCCATTATTTCCTCTTCTGACAGAGGGTTCAGTCTTTGTCTCTTGGCCCCAGGCTGTTCAGTAGGTCCACTGGCAAGGGTAGTAGTTTCCTTGTCCCTCTTTTTGTTCCTTTCCTCATTTAGAGGAGTTTGCAACATTGGACTTTCTGCCACAGTGGTTTGAGTTGGAGGAATTGGCACTTGACCCTGTTCTTTGGAAATTCCTGGCTGATCTGTCATTGTGAACTGTTCTGTAGTATCTATTTCCTTGCCCTTGGATGTTCCTGTCGCTGGTATGTTGACTTCTAGTGGAGGATGTTGAAAAGTTTCAACAATAGATGCACTGGTTGTTGATAATTTGAATGGTACCTGCCCAAAAGAATCCAAGTCAAGGGTTTTCTCAAGTTCTTTCATTGCATTTTCCATATTTTCCTGTTCGCTAACATCTTCTATTAGGGTCCCTTCTACCCATTCATCCAAGTTTGCAAATTGCTCAATTTCTAGAATCCTATGGTGGATATATGGGGATAACCTTTTTTTTGTCCTTCTATCACATATAAAACTGTTGGGGTCATATGGTACCCACCAAAAACTCTTTCGTAATTTAAGGTGGTCTTTTAAAATCTTTTCAGCTTTTTGCCATGCATCTCTAGAGTTGATGACAAAAGGGCCTAGCTGGTTCTTAATCCTTAGCTGAGCTTTCTTTTTTGCACTACAAAAATGGACTAAATCTGCATTTCTGATCTGTCTGAAATACTCTAGTGCAAATAATCTCATGGGAACATACTTGGGTAACTTGAAAGGGCACAGTTCACACCCATACATCCCGATTTCTATGTGATTTTTGTACAGCTACCGGTCACCTATCCTATACCGCTTAGAGAGCTGGAGAATCTTCTTCATGTCACCAGTGATCTTAGGAGGGGAAACTCCTATCAACAGGGTGGTTGCTGGATGTACAAATAAGTCAATGAACTCATTATAGGTATAAGGGGACTCACAGGTATCATGAAAGATTGAACTCCAAAAAATTACGAACCTTGGATTTCCTTTGGTGTTCAGTTTCTTGATAGGAAAAGGGAAGTTATCTGACTGATAGTACAGCATGAGATGGTATATGAAAGAGGTGTATTTGAAAACTCCTTCCCTATCCAAATTCAGGAATTGATCATGGATTTTGTTGGTAATGAAGGTGGCATAATCATATCTGACAGCAGGGGGTTGTCTTGGAGTAAAGATTGATAGTAACACTAGGTAATGTCATCAACAAATTCACTAGTTTTAAATCCCATAATCAGGGCTATCATATCAACAATGAGTCTTCCAGTTTCAATGAAGAAGGTATTCAGATAAGGAGGTGGACCTTTGGGCTGGTACTTTGGTTGCATGAAGGTCTGAGTAACACGGCTGATTTCTACTTGGGACAATTGAGATGTTTTTTCAAGTAAATACCCCATGGAAATAGGAGCAAGGGGTTGACTGGAGTGGAACTGTATCATTTCATTAATGGATTTAGCAGTTATGGGAAAAAGGACAGTTTGGTATGGGGACATAACTACTCTATGGATAGGATCATAATTAGCACAGCAATGATCACTTATCTCTGGGAAAACATGGACTGAGGGGAGGTAATACATGGGTAGGTTAGATTCCCATAATCCAAAGATGTCAGACTTATTCAAGTAATTATCCCTGATTTTGCAAAAGGCGTAAAGATGGTTTCTATCACCTGATAAATATTTTATCTAAAATTCTTTCTCGGCCAGAGTGAAATAATCTAAGTCTTTATGAGGAGCATTGAGGGGCGTGACATCCAGGACTACAGCGGTTTCCATCTTTGGTTCTTGCAGATTCAAAGATGGATTGAGAGAAATTTCATGAAAAACAGGCAAGACAGTTGGTGGGGAGCTTTGTATGGCTGACACAGACTGTTCTAGATTGAATTTTGTCTTTCTCAGGTAGAATTTTCAATAAAAATCGAAATTACAGGTTTGCAGAGTAAATTGGGTAAATACCTGGATTAAGGAGGTACACTGTGTGATTGCAGGTTGAATGACAGGCCGCGGAGCGCAATGTTGGAGGTTCTTGGCTGGGTGGTGGTCTGAAAGCTTGAACAGTCGATTAGACGTTTTTTTCATGGGAGCATGGGACGCAGTAGATTACAGTGAAAATGACATTTTATCGTTTTATTTAATGAAATTCAGGTTGGCGGGACTTTTTTGTTGCATTTATTGTTGGGTTGTGTTATATTCTTTCCATGACTATCCGACGTAGTGAACCGGGGACTTAGAGGGGGTGCGGAGCCCCCTCTTCGTTGCGCCGATTGCGTAGCAGGGGGGTCACAGGGGGGTTTGATGGGGGCGGGTAGCCCCCCTCTACGAGGTTCGGGGCAACGCCCCGAGAAAAAAAAATTTGGAACCTATATTAGGTTCGGCAAACCTACCTATGGTTTTTGGTCCATGGTTTTGGACGCGATGGTTTTCAGTCCATGGTATTGGATGCTTCGGCATGTATAAATATGTATTGTAACATTGAAAGGAATATAATGAAAAATCAAGCTGGTAGTCTCGGTTTTTGAGATCCAGTGGGAAATCTCTATGTATATGTGTTTTATGTGTTATGCTCTCGCATTTTATTTTTCCTGTGATTTAGAATTCGTATGCAGGTAATTTCTGTTCAGGGTTAAAACCTACATTTATTGGGCGGATGACATAAGCGGGATGTGACGTTTTGTCGCTATGTGGAGGGTGGTAAGCGGTTTGCATCACACCACTTTTGAGGCTGGGCAGTTTTGAGCCGAGGGCGAGTGAGCATATTAGCAGCGCGACGCATGCAGAGGTATGGGCGAAAAACCGCCTAGTGATCGCTAGTTAAAGCGCGGTCACTAGGGGGTGCGATATCGCCGTCGACTGTTGGATGAAAAGGGGATGATCGGACGGCTGACGGGCATGAGAGATGGTGGGGATTTAATGCAGTAGGCCTGGCACGATAAAACAATGTTTTAAATATATCGGGGGCATTGTGATTGGTCAGGGGGATGGTTATTAATTAACCCGGAGGGTTAATTAATCCCATGTAGTGCGGCGGGGAGTTAAGGCTGTAAAGAATTACGAATTGACTCGTTAATCCTTCATTAAATGACGATTATGGATGTATTCAACCAGGGGCGGGATACATAAAATATCGGGGTTTTGTATAGTTTAAATAATACGGGAATAGGTTAATGTTTTTTCGGGATTTATATTATAGATGTTAAAATTTAATATGAAAATAAAATGATAATAAGCGCTAAGCAAATGTTTAAAACTTAGGCTAAAGTGGGAAAAAGGGGTTTTTAGGTGACATTATGTATTTTCCTCAATAAAGTAAGGTTTTTACTTAAGGAAATGAGTTTATGAAATCAAATGACTGGTTTATGGATGATTTTAAGCACTTAGGCTTTTGGATCATTGGACCGAGGGTCCGGTCCCTCCAAAAGTCAGAGAAATGCTCTGAGCCCCTTTGATTTTCAAAGACCTTAATACTTCAGGGGGAATTAGTGAAAACTTTATGGAAAAATGTGTATGGAAGTTAGTTATTTAACCTTGTCTTGCTTAAACTGCACCAAGTGTCATGTCTGCCTTGCACTTGTGATAAAAGTAAAATTTAACACATTTAGAAACATGTTCCATCACAAGTATCATTCTGCAACACCATCTACCTACCCTACCTACTTAAGCATGACATTTTTTCTTCTTTATTTGAGTGCACTTAGACTGGAAAACCCTTATCAATCTTCTTTTTCTTTACATAGCAAGCCTACCTAAGTCTGCACTTATTACATCCAACGGCTCAGATTACACTATTGAGTTCCTTTTTATTTACTCTACCTATCTAATTTATCTGCCAAGTTTACACTGTTTGGTCAGATTTTTATTCTCTATCTCTAAAGCATAAATTCAAATATGAATGAGCCAAGTTTAAGCTGTTTGACTCTTCATCAATTGTGGCATGAGTTTGACAAGTTGCACACAATTTCTAATTACAGAAAATGAAATAGTAGTGGCATTTAGACTTGCACACTTTCCTGGTATATTTTTGTTTGGTGTTCATTTCTTTTCATTTTTTTACCATCTTTATTCTTTTTACCCTTTTATTTTTCTTTTAGGGTATACCCTCTTTACATTTTTAAATTTTTTGATTTTTCGACAATATGGAAAATATTTGCAACAAGAAAAGGTATGAACATATTTCAGAGCTCATCAAGTCAATCATGAAATATGACACCTATTGGTATAGGAGCATAACACTCGCTCCACTTGGGGATGGCTTTTCCGCGTGGAAAGTTAAGAACAGCAGGTGAGAGGGCCTTCTCAATGACTTTGACTATGCTCTGAAATCTCTTTTTGATGGTTGCTTTATTATATGTATGACAGTAACACTTGTGAAGCTTAGGGCCTTCTCTTCGGGCTTCAATCTTCAGCAAGTTACTATCCAATCCAAACTGTGACTTTACCAAGGATATAGTATGTACATGTCAGAATCAGAATACATTATGAAGTTGGATCAAAGTAATGTTTCAGCATTCGACCATTAACTGGCCCTTCCTCTGTTTCTGTACCATCCAGTTCTTCAGATAATAAGTGTTATTCCCTTGTAAGGCCTGGATAATAAAAGGTCCCTTCCATAGGAAGTCAAACTTCCCATGTTTTCCTTTGTCCTCTCTCCTAGAATCCCATCTTAAAACTTTGTCTCCAAGGTATAAATCTTCTGCCTTGGTTCTTTTATCAAAAATTTTCTTAAGTTTCTCTTGTAATACTTGGGATCTTGGATACACTTCTTCTCTAGTCTGTTGCAGATGGATGGTCTGATTTATTCTCCTTTGGATATCATTGGTTTCCACTTGAGCTTCCTGAAGTAGTTTCATTACAATAACTCCTAAGGATGTAGGAAATACAACATCCATACCATAGAATAGTTCATAAAGATTGGTTCCAATAGATTTCTTTGTAGTGAGTCTGTCTGCCCATAATGCATTAGTAAGTTTCTTGTGCCAATTTTTCTTGTTCTCTTCCAATAATTTCTTAATAATATTAATTAGTCTCTTATTGGAAGACTCAGCTACACCATTACCTTGAGGGTAATAGGCTGTGGAATGGCCTAAAGTGATATGGTATTTGTTAAAGAAACTTATCATTTTCTTGGATTTGAAGGCAGCAGCATTATCAGTTATGATCTTTTCAGGACAGCGAAATCTAGACAATATGTTTGTTTCTAAGAATCCTATAATCACTGTGTCATTGGCTTGTCTAGAAGTAATGGCTTCTATCCATTTGGTGAAATAGTCGGTGGCAGTTAGAATCCATTTATGTTGGCCAGAAGAGGGAGGGTGGATTTCACCAATGAAGTCCAAACCCCATTGTTGGAAGGGCTTTTCAGTGGAAATTGGTCTCAAGGGTAAGGGTAACAGTTTTCTCTTGCCTTAAAAAAATTGACATTTATGGCAAGTAGTGACAAATTTCTTTACATCAGCGAACAAGTTCGGCCAATAAAATCTAGCCCTTAGGATTTTGTCTGCAGTTGATTTCCAATAAAGGTGTCCACCACAGTCCCCTGCATGAAATTCCTTGAGAACCTTGTCAGCTTCTTCTTTGATTAAACAATTCAATAGAATACCTTCATGATTTTTCCAAAATAAAGCATTATCTAGAATACAAAATTTTGCAGCTTTCTCTAAATATTGCAAGTAGAACAGTTCTCCTCCAAGCAGTTCTACAGTCAATCCCTATATACCAACTATCTGGAATGGTGGCCCCAAAAGGAGAATGCACCAAGATGGTAGACATTTTCAAAAAATTCTTATGGGGAGGAGCCCAACAGACCAAGAAATGGGCTTTGGTGTCGTGGCAGTGCCTAGTTAAGAGGAAAGAGGATGGCGGATTAGGACTCAGAGACCCATAGCTCCTAAACCAAACCATGGGAGCCAAACTATGGTGGTGATGGATGAATGGGGGAGTTGATCTATGGAAGGAAATATGGGCTCGTAAGTATAACATGCCCGCGAGAACTAAGGACATCCTCAGATATCAATACCCTCCCAAGGGCTCTGCGATTTGGAATCCAGCGGCCAGGAATGGACACCTTATCCATCAGCATGCCTTCTGGGATGTCTGCAATGGAAAAACAACTTGATTCTAGATGGAATCTTGGTAAGAAAAAGGGAAAATGGTGGAAAAACAAGAAATCAAGGAAATATATCAGCAGACCCAGGATAGCAATACACAGGTGGTGAAACAGTGTTGGAAGGAAGAGCAAGGGGAGGAAAGTTGGCGAAGATGGAAGACAAGAGAAGACTGGGAACAGGCGCCCGACACAGATCAATGGGGAAACTTAGATAAAGAACTAAGGACAAGGCAGATAACAATTTGTTAAGAACCAGACATTTTGAGATGGGGTTGCACCACCAAAGGAACCTTCACCATAAGTGAAGCCTGCGATATCCAGGCCCGACAAGAACAGGATGGACAAGATATCATATGGAAAAAGGTCTAGAATGGGGGGTGGTGGCCAAAGGTAACTCACTTCCTCTGGATGGTCAGCAAAGGATGCATATTGACTTGGGATCAGTTACAAAAAAGAGGCTTCTAGGGGCCCTCCTTCTGTGGGTTATGCCGCCAAATCGGGGAAAACATGGAACATATCCTCAACAACTGCCCATTTGCAGAGTAGAAATGGAGACATATGCAACGATTTTTTGAAAGGATTGACAGAGACCAAAACAACATCAAAGGAACAATCCTATTATAGCGAACCCACATCTACTCCAGACCGGTAGTAAATAGGGCTTGGAACCTAGGCCTTGGATTCACCCTTTGGGTCATATGGAAGGAGAGAAACCACAGAATTTTCAAGCACAAAACAACCTCACAGGAAAAAGTATGGAAAGGTATTATCCAGAACATAAGGGAAACAATCTTGGCAGAACCATGGCACGAAGAGGACTGGCAAATGTCGCCCCTAGAAGGCCGAATATTACAAAAGCTAAACCTAGCATCGGGGATGATCGACAGCAAAGCATGGAATACAAGCATCATGGGCATGAGCTCTAGGTCCCATTTTACCCCTCTGGAAGAAGGGTTCACAAAACTTAACTTCGATGGGGCCTCCAAGGGTAACCCAAGAGAGGTAGGCCTCGAGGGCATCTTTAGAGACTCCCAGGCTAACACCCATCTCATCTATGTAGAAAGTTGTGGGATTGCCAACAACAACGAGGTGAAGTTTGCTGCAGTTCGACAGGGCCTCCTAATAGTTGTCAAAATGGGATACAAAAACCTGGAAGTGGAAGGGGATTCAAGCTTGGTAATCAATACAGTGGCAAAATTAAACAATGGCACTAAGTGGGACAAACTTAGCCAGAGTTGGAGGACTGTAAGATTGATTCAAGAGATAGGAGAAATCATCCCAAAATTTCACTACATTCAGGCCAACCGTGTCAGGAGAGATGGAAACAAGGGGGTCGATTTCCTGGCTAACTGGGGGTGTAACCATCAACATGATTGGATGGAAAAACAATGGCCAATTTGACCAAGGGACACAACCTTTGAAACCTTGGAAGCAATTCTAGAATAAGACCTCAGGCAGAGCCAGAAGCGCCGGAGCCAGGCAATCCAAGCTACCGACCAGGATGAGGGAGGGTGTCAGCGGCGACAAGCTTCGAGGTGACATGGATAATACCAGGACGATAATTACCATCATCCCCCACATTCTCAAGGTAGGGGGTGCAGTGTCCTTAGCCATGAATGCATTGTCAGTGGGCTGGAAAGGTGGCAAAGGGAGGAATAAAGCAGGGTGGCAGAGATGGGAATGGCATTCGACATGCCGGGAAGGAGAAATTCGCAATGGAGAAGGAAGGCAGCTCAAAGCAGAAGAGAGGCAGAGGTACCTTGTCTGCGGGTTAGCAACGGCTCTCTGGTATGTAATTCGGTCTAGTTCCTGTATCATTTCTATGCTCTGGTTGGTTTCCTGCAACAATTACATGCGCTGGTGGGGGTTTCATTGGGGGGAATGGAGAGGCAAGAGGCCATCCCAATTGGGATTAGAACTGTCAGGGAGAAACAAGGGGAGGAAAGGGAGGGCCATGGCATGACTCTGCGTTTTATTTATACTGCTTTTAAGCCAGAGTCTTGGCAACGGCATGGACAATGTTGGGTTGAGCCAAGATAAAGGCCCCTACCTAGTTTCTTAGACCAGGGGTATAGGGGATAACAGGCATGTCATGTATGGGAGGCTGAGGGATGCTGGGAGAGGTAGGAAAGAGTCATGGGCAAGGGGTTGGGACATTAGCTATGTCAGTAATTCGCTAAGAAAACCCTGACATTTGCATATGCATGGTAGCAAGAGCGCGGCTAGGGACCCTCGGCAGTATAAGGGACAGAGGGGCAAGCATAACCTTGGCATGAAATTGTTGGCTGAGGGAGATGCATGCAGGTATGACAACAATCACAGAGCTAGCCTCCAAACGGGCCTGAAGGCTTGGCTCCAGCTGTAGTGGGATGAAAAGCAATTGCACCATGGAAAGGGGGCGGGGCACTATGAAGAGCTTGGAGAGTCGCGCTCGAAACCCAATTCCCCTTGCCACTTCTGGGCACTGGGATACCTCAACCCACTGCAGGCGAAGCAGGGTAGAGAGGCATGGCATGAGCAGTTGCGTCAGGATGATGCGAATGAAATGATGAAACTAATGTTGTATGTCTATCCACGGGCATCACGGAACAAGGCACGGCTCCAGCGAAGAGAGAGTGTGGTCGTGGCTATAGGGGTCCGACCCCCCGGGAAGCTAAGAGACCGAGCATGATGGAAGGCCGCATGGGCCGTAAGCCTGCAGAGAACCTTATAGTAGAGGCAGCCGTGACTTACCAGGATGAAATAGATGAAGGTATCTGTAAGCTGATTGACGACTAGGAAGCTGAGATAAAACAGGAAAGGGAACAAGACGAGGAGATAGAAGACTAGAGGACAATGGTTCCTGACCCAGGGAATACACGAGGTAGAATTACACAATTAAAACAGACCTTGTACTTGTACTTCTTGATGAAAAGTCTGCTTGGCAAAGCAATGGAACAAATCTCTATGGGGATGGCAGTCACAATGTAGGGCCTGCCCAGTTATAAAAAAAGACATGGAGATAATCCTATTTTAGTTGCACAAATAGGACATCAGGATGGATCGTATTAAACATCACATCCTTTGCATTGTGGAGTTTTATGGAATGCCGAGGGCAACTGTTGAAGATCATACTCTTGTAGCCTCTAACTCTGATGAGAAGAATGTCAAGAAAGACTAGTTTCATTATGCTTAGTTTTTGTTTATGCGGTTAGCTTTTAAATTTTCTATTGCATATGTCCGTTGTTGTAGTTATATAGTATTTGGACACGAGATTAAGACTTACCTAGCCTTGCTAGAAAGACTGAAATAATTTTGTTTTTGGATGGCGTATAATGTTGACCGGTGGCCAACAGAATCGGTTTCCCCTCGGGGCAAGTTGAGGCCACCCGGTAAAATTGTGTGGTGTAAATTCGCCTTATATATAATAGAAAATGGATGGACCTGCCAAGCTTTACAAAAAAAAAAAAAAAAAAGAGTATATGCATTATATATTTGACACCTAGTTCACAATATGAATACATGATTTTGTTCTAAATATGAATAGATCTGAGCAAAAAAAAGAAGGGTTTCGTAGTTGGATACCTTACAAAAATGCCTTAACAAAACACAAAATTGACAACGCATAATGGTAATAGGGAATTCTTTTACTAGATTTCATCTGTCATTGGGGAATTTTAGAAATTATGATTTGGCCGTTAATCTTTCATTCACCTTTCTTCAATTTACACCCTCAATGAGCATACCTATATGCTTTTCTATTGAAGTCTCTTAGTACATTGTTTTCCATAGATTTCTCCTTTGGGAGGGAGCCTTTGACCAGTTGATGCAAGATTAGGAGAGAATCTCCCATAACCATAAGTGTGTCCACCTGACGTTATTTGGCTAACAAAATCCCATGGTAGAGATCATATATCTTTGCTTTAATATTTGTCATACGACTTAGACCCCACGAGTACTTGAACACTTTGACCTCCTCGAGGCCATAGAGTACCCCTCCCCTTCCTGCCACACCAAATTTATAATTCCATGTTATATGTTATGTCGTTTAACAATTTATAATATATATATTTTTTAAGTTCATATAAATATTTATTTTAAATAAAAATAATAAAAATGTAATTATTAACTTTTAAGAAATAAATTTTAAACATGGAAGTTGTAAAAGTTAATTTGCTTTTTTAAAAACATGTCATTTAAAGGAAGTTTATATAAATATTAAAGGGGGGAATGGTAATATAGTGATTGGGGATTTTCAAATTTACATCTCCTTGAGGATGTTCCTCAAAAAATACAAAAAAAAAAATATTTAACAAAAAATGCAAAGAGCTCAAATATTGTAACATCAACAAAGGTCTTTAGCTAACCCTTAAATGGATGTGACGTTAACATAGATTCAATGATGATTGATTTTAAATTCTTATGGTGTTGTGGTTGAATAATAATGGTTTTTGATGGCTTCTCCACAGTACACATTTTGGAAGTTGACATTTCAAATCCAATAGTAGGATCCATCATTAGGACAAAAAATACAAGGAGAAGGGAAAAGACAAGACCAATAGATAAATACAAGATTCCATAAAGGGGGGTAAGCAACTAAGGTCGTCATGAAAACTATAAACAAGGTCGACTAGGAACCTAAAAACTAAAAACAAGCTATAAAAACCCTAAAAGCAACAAAATGGAAAAATTTTATAAAAACCCTAAAACCAATCAATTGTAATATATTGCGAGTTATATTAATATGTTAACAATAATGTAATTATTCTAATAAGCAATATCTAATTTATTTATTTTTTGACAAGATCGGATATTGATTGTATTTCCAAAAGGAGAAAAGGAGCATGCTCCTGTTACATTTGATGGAGGTTGGGGTCAAGCTTTAGAAGGAAAATGGGAACGTAGTCCCTGACACTGTGCTTGAGTCCCAAAATTCTATTGGTACCTATAACTATTCTAGCATAATGCCTTATATATTTCCTTGATAATAAGATAAATTTACAACACATATTACTTAAAATCTACTGTAGTATTTGAAAATGTTCAGTGTTGGTTTACTGAGTGCTCCTTATGGGAATTCTGCTTTTTGCCTTGACAAACTGAATTTTCTCCCCCCTGGTTCAAAGTGGAGTTTTTGATGTAGGCCACAACTTCTTCCTAGTGAACACATTTATTTTTTAATGCAATTATTTCCGCTTTCTGGCTTTCAATATTCTTCTTTTGGTAGTTGAATTCCATTTTCATCTATGTTCTTAGATCTTGAAGTGCTTCTTGGAACCTGTCGATCATGAACTTGTTGGCCTTACAGGTGGCACAACCATCATTCCTAACTGCTTTCTCTATTGGGTTAAATTCCATCATTATACCCTCTTTCTCTGTGATTTTGTAGTACTTTATGTGCCCCTTGTGTATGCTTTTCCTTTGCTTTTTGCTGCCTGTTTTTTTTTCTTCTTCCTTTGTGATGTTGGAGAACTTTGTGAGACTTCCTTGTTGTTGTTGTACGCACTACTAGCTTTGAAATGGGTTGTTCTGAAGGCTTCAGGGTTGAAATGGGTTGCTAGCTTTGTAATGGACTGCTCTTCTTTTATTTCTTTCTCACACAGAGAAACAAAGCAGTTGAAATGGGTGGCTGAGGGAGAGCTGATGACTGAGGATCTCGGATTTATAAGAACTGAGGATCCAGTGAGACAGTGGGGCAATTTGGTAGCAGAGGCAACAATGATCTTCTTATTACAGACTGCAAGTGGGGAGTAGAGCTCGTGCTTTGGTAAGGGAGGGCAATGGAGGTCACTAGAGTATGGGCACTTCTTGTGATCCTTTGCGCACATAGGAGTGAATCGAGCGAATACACTTGTGGAGGGGGGCTTAGAGCAGTGACGAAAAGAGTAAGAAAAAATGTGTGAATGGCCCAGAGGATAGATTAGATGAAGAGAGCGTGGAGAGGATTTCCTAAGGTTTGTGAGAGGAATGATACAGAGGGATTTCTGGATATTCTTTGGCAAAGATACAATGAAAAGGATTGAAGGAATGCTCGCTATTTAAGGAGGGAATTCTGCATCGATGGTTGTTGAGGAGAAGACAGTTCGCATCACCGTTCTGATACACAAGATCTTTATCCACCTTGGTCTTCTGACTGAAATCGAATGTGGATACTTTCAGGATTTTCTATTGAGATACACCTGGTTTTCTCATGAAATGAGTTGTTGAAATATCTCTCCATTGATTTGTTTATGTCCCCTTTCTGATCTTTTTGTTGATGTTCTGTCTCTTTTTTAGGAGAGTGTTTTTTCTCATGGTGACTAATTTGATCTAAGGGATTGAATTGTAATATAGCTCCTTATTTTCCCTGATGTCTCCTTCACTTTTATCAGTTGCCTTATTTGCATATTTGTCTACTATTTTACTATGGTTGCCTGCATTGTCTAGATTGTTTCTTATTCATTGATATATCCTATTCATGGCTGAATTTGAAGGATTATTTTTGCTTGCCATTGCCTCTATGATGATCGTTGAGTCTCCCATTATTATTGAATCTTTGATGGCTCTCTTTTTAATTATCCTTAAGCCCATTAGCAAATTGTATGCTTCTGCTTTGTTGTTTGTAGTTTCTCCCAATCCCCATTCATAGGAGACCATCACTTTCCCCCATGGGTCGATTAGGATACCTCCCACGCTTGCTTTCCCTGGGTTGTTTTTAGATGCCCCATCAAAGAACAAGAATATTTTTTCTTATTTTCTCTCCAGTTTGTGAATTCTTCTTCACTTAATCGGATTTTCCAGTTTTGAGCTGTAGGAATATGCATGAGACTTTTTTTCTATTGTTTTTTATTGTTGCTTTATTGATCCCGTATCTTTCTTCTTGCTGTAGGAGATTGTAATCAATTGCAATATTACATTTTGTATTTAGTAATTCGGATATCAGGGCCCAAGTTTTTGATAAAATTCTCCCTATACTTGGTGTCTGGTCTTTGAAAATACTCTTGTTCCTTAAGAGCCATATTTTCCAACACATAATTGTTGGAAGACATTTTCAGAACCTGTTTATCGTTGCCTTTTTCTTTTTTGAGTATGGGTATGCCTTTTCTTAATCTCAAAAGAAATCCAAAAAAGTTTTGGAAAAATTTAAGTTAATTTCCAGGGGGTTTGAAAGTTGTTTCCAACACTCTTTTGTTACTATGCAGTCCAAAAAGAGATGTTGAATGGTCTCCTCCTCCTTTAAGCACATAGGACACTTGGATGGACCATGAAACCCTTTTTTTTTAGGTTTTCATAGGTGAGAGTTTTCCCTTTTAAAGGGGTCCATATGAAGATTTTGATTTTAGGGAGGCTTTCAATCTTCCATACTGAATTACATGGAGCCCAATCGTGTTGGTTCTGCTATTCTTGTAGAGTTGTGTAGCCTATCTTAACTGTGTAACATCCTTCACTTGGATCCCAAGCAAAAGTGTCTTCTTCCTCAATGCTTGTTGGTGCTACTCCTTTGAGGCGCTTCCTAAGACTGTCCCATTGACCTTTTAGATTTGGGGAATTCCTGTGGTGTGCCATTCTTTCCAATTTCGATCTTCCCACTTGGACATTGAATGAAGAGTTTTCATGCCTCTATCTATCATCCATTTTTTAATGTCTTTGTGGCCCGAAAGGAGGTTTAGGGGCTCCTTCTCCATAATTTTGTCCTCCCATATTAAGACCCTTTTCCCATTGCCTAGAATTTTAGAAATATGATTGTTGATTAGAGGTGTTATCTTCTTCACAAGCTTCCAGACTTGTGTGCATGGTCTAATTGGAATATTTTCAGTCAGTAAATTTGTTCTCGATTGGTTCATGTATTTTGTGGCTAGAGTTTTTTTCCACCAACTCTCCTTGCCTGTTATCATTCTCCATATGATTTTTATTCCTAATGCAACATTCATTAGGCTAGGAAATCTTATGGATAATCCTCCTTTTTCATACGGTAATGTGACTTGCTCCATTTTGCCAGACTAAACTTTTTGTTTTCTTGTCTCCCTCCCTTCCAGAGGAAGCCTCTTATTATTTGTTCCATTTGCTTATGAGCACTTTCCAGTGCCAGTATTGTAGCATACTGATAAATTGGGAGCGTCGTGAGTAAGGCTTTAACCAGAATTACCCTGCCTGCCATGTTAAGCCACATCATACCCCACTTTTGGATTTTATCTTTCATTTTTTCAACTTGTTTTATCCATAGTTCTGCTTTCAAATTCCCTTTTGAGATGGGTAATCCTAGATAAAATAAGTGAGTCCATCTTTCTTGAATATGGATCTCAAGAATTTGTGAGATCCTTTGCATGATTTTGGGGGAGGCATTCCAGCCAAATATTTTGCATTTTGTGTTATTTAAGAGACCACCAGAGACTTGTAAAAAATCGTCTAGAACTTTTTTAAATCTTATAGCAATTATGATTGAAGCCCCTCCCAACAAGAGAGTGTCATTCGCAGACAGAGAGTGGTTAATTATTTTGACTCCTCTTGTGATTTGGAGTCCTGTAATGTTTCTTTCTCTCCTTTGTTTTTCTAGTGCTATGCTTAGAGTTTCTGCCATTATAATATAGAGGAAAGGAGATAAAGGGCATCCCTATCTCAAACCTCTTGTGCTCTGGAAGAAGTCACTTGGTCTTCCGTTTATGAGTGGTGCTATCCATGGGTCCGTGATGCATGCCTATATTACCTCTATTATTTCTTTTGAGAACACGAATTTTTTTAGAGAAGCCAATAGATATGGTAAATTCACCCTGCCAAAAGCGTTAGCCATATCTAGTTTTATGATAATTCCTTTTTCTTTTCTTTGTATGCTTGAGTGAATGGATTCCTCTACAACAATAACATTGTCGATATTCTGCCTGCTAGGAACAAAGCCTCCTTGATTTTCAGATATTATTTCTGGGAGCACTTTCTTGATTCTGTTTGCTATGATCTTTGTTACCATCTTGTAGGAAGAGTTGCAAAGGGAGATTGGTCGGAATCTGCTGAAGGTGGTGGGAGTGGATTCCTTTGGAATTAATGTCAGATAGGATGATTTTGTGTTGCCTCCCAAATTTTTTTTTGAATGCATTCCTTACCATTCTTAAGAAGTCATTTTTTATGGTTTTCTAATGTTGCCTATAGAAGGCTATTGTGAATCCATCTAGCCCTGGTGCCTTTTCTGGGTGGAGGCTCCATATTGCTGTCACTACTTCCTCTTCTAAGATTTCTTTGTTTATTACTGCATTATGTCCTTCTCTTCTTTTTTTTGGGTGTGATGAAGGAATTTCTCGTAATCTGTTGTTTCTTCATTCGTTTTCAGGAGGTTTTTAAAGTGATTATGCGCTGCTTTTTTTAGATCCTTCGCTCCCTTAATTTCTTGCCCATCCACTTGGATTTTGTCTATCTGGATTCTTGCTCTTCTTATTTGCATGGAATTGTGGAAGAATGCTATGTTTTTGTCCCCTGCATTCAGCCAAAGACTTCTTGACTTCAATCTCATCTCTTCTTCTTCTTTTCTATTTTCTCTGTAAATTTCCCAGAAAAAATCCTTTTCTTTTAGGTAATCTTGTTTATCCTCCTCTTTATTTTCCTTTGCCTCTTGCATGTTGTCCATTTTTTTATTCAACTCTGCTTTCCTTTTTTCATTTTGCATTTCATTTTCTCTTGCCCAAGTTTTTACCTCGATTCTCAATTTTTTTAATTTTGTCTCCCACACAAAATGAGGTGAACATGTGACCTTCTATGCCCATACATCTGAGATTAGATTTATGAAGTCTTCATTGTTGTCCGATATTGGGTTGTACTTGAAAGGTAGAGGCCCTTGGTTGTCCATTTTGCCCAAAATGATTGCCACCGGCTTGTGGTCAGATGTCGTGGTGTGAATAATTTTTTATCTTGCTAAGTTGAAGCTTGATACAATATTTTCTTGAACTAATATACGGTCCAACCTTTCTTTTATATTGCTTTTTCCCACCCTTTTATTATTCCATGTATATTTCCCATTACTTGGTGGGATGTCAATTAACTTGTTCTTTTCCATGATTGTTTCCAGAGCCTCCTTGGATGGTTCGACATGGTAGGACCCTCTGAATTTCTCCTCAATATTTCGTACCAAGTTTAGGTCCCCTCCCAGAATCACTTTTCTATTTTGGATTTCATTTAGAGTTTCCTGTACTATGCTCAAGCATTGATATTTTTCCCTGTAGTGATTTGGGGCATAAATATTTATGAAGTTGTATTGTTCCTTGGTGTTTATTTCCTTAAGGTTTGTTCTAATCCAACCTTGCTCCTTTTTTTGTTGCATAATTTCCCATTTTCCTTTCTTCCATAGTGTACAGATTACTCCTGAGGCCCCTATAGCCTGTATTGTTGTTCCTTCGTAGTTTTTTATTTTTTTTATCATTTTTTCTGATTCTTGGCTGCTTGTTTTGGTCTCCTGAATCATGAATATATATGGGGTTTCTTTTGTTAAAATATCTCTTGTCGCATTCACTTTGAAGGGTGTTCCCAGTCCACGATAATTCCAGGAGACCACAATCATTACTTATTTGTTTGGTGGATTGAGGGACCTTTCCCTCTATGCTGATTTTGGGTTTTGTCATTATTTCCATAACTTTTCCCAAAGAAGGAATCCATTGGTTGTTGCATGCCTAGATCCATCTCCTTCGTTGTTGCTTCATCTCTCAACTCCTTGTTAGATTTCCTTCTTGATTTTTTTTATGTTCAGAGGTTTGGAGGGACTACTTGGACTGATTTCTGGTTAATATTTGATCCACTGATGGGGGTGGGGGAGAGCAGAGGTTTAAAGGGATTGAAGACATGATAGGGGTGTTGGGTGGATGTGGGGGGGATTGAGGTGAGGGGTGAGATAAGGGCTCTTCCAAGGGGCCAAAGGGATTAGTGTTTATGAGAGATGATGGGATTTCTGTGTTGGGTGAGGGAGAGGAGGGATCAATGGCAGTTTGAGGCTACGATAAGGAGGGGAGGGGTTGTTTGGTGGATGATTTTTTTCCATTTTATTTTTTCCCATTTGTTTTCTAGTTCTTCGGCTTTTTCATTTTCTTTCTTTTCTGAACATCTAGTTGTGAAATGATTGTATTCATGACGTACCTTGCACTTGAAGGGGATTTGTTCATAGTCTAGTTTTTGTATATGTGTCCATCGATCAACTTTGATCTTTATTGCTTCCGGGAGGCCTTTCCCTAAGTCCACTTCTACGTAGATCCTGACACATGCATGCATGTTCTCCTTTGGTTCACATCTATCTATGCATTTCCCCACTGCATTCCCAATGGCTCTTACTGATTCGTCTCCCCAGCAATGAAGAGAAAGGTGTGGTAATCTGACCCATACTGGAACAACGCTGGGAACATCCATTTTAGGGTCAAAATCAGGGGTCCATCGGTTTAGATATAGTCCTCTCATGTCCATGAAGTATGGGCCATTCCTGAAGATTCAGTCACGGTCTTCTTTTGTTTCAAAATGGAAGGTATAGTACCCTATTTAACAAAACCTTATGGAGATTTTCCCATTGATTGACGAAGTCCAGTTTCTTTCTACCCATTTCTGAACAGACTTGGGTGATGGCCATAAACCTGTGAGCTATCCAACCAAGCCACGTTCTGGAAGGGACAACGCTACTCATCGAGGGAGAGTCAGAGGAAGGGAGATTTTAGGAATATCATCCAGTCTCTTGACAAACTTAGTTACCGATGGCCTGTTTTTTAGAGGTCCCATTAGAGAGATGAGGGATGCAAACGCGTTTACAGAATCTTCAGGTTCCTATTGGTGATCTGGAGGAGGCTCTCCATCTTCTGAAGAGTCAATTTGCTCAAATGGCGCAGCAGGAGGCCACTAGGAGGCAGCTGTGGGTAGTGTGAGCCCAGGCTAGGTCACGCGGATCGCACAGCAGCGGGAGCCATCATTTTTTCCTATGTATATCAATAAGCAATATCTAATATTTAGTAGTAATAATGTTTACTATTGTTGATATTAGTAATTTTAAAAGTAATATTGTTAATAAATGGAAATACTAACTTATGGTAATAAAAATGACTATAAATGGGGGTGGTAGGAGAGGGAGGGGTTACCTTTTGCCTTGATGATTAAAAAGAGTTACAATTCACTTGGGGATTGGGTACTTCAACCAACAACCATGCAAAATATCTAGCTTTATAGAAAGGGTTAGAACTAGCTATAATGAGGAGAATCGACAAGCTATTGGTCTTTGGTGACTCAATGATTGTGATTAGATAGGTACGGAAGGCCAAGGGAAAATATACCACCTCCCTTTCCCCCATTCTACAAAGGATTGTCTTACAACTTCAACATTTCAAGGGTATTGAATTTTTCCATGTGTCTTAGTATTTAAATTATGAGGCAGATGCATTGGCAAATAAAGGAGCAAAATTGGATCAAGGAATAATGGAGTAGGACCAAAGTTTCACAGTGTATTTACCTTTTCCATAATTACTTTGGAAAATCGCTCCCTCAACAAATACGATAAAAATGGCACCCACAGACAATAATTATGTCGAAGGATAATAAATCAAGGATAAACAAAATCAATCAGTAATTAAGCTTCCCGACGAAGTTAGCATCCTTTTTAATTTGGAGAGCAGTACGAATGCACAACTATGCCCACATACATGGGGATAAATGGAGAAATACCCCTGCTTTGAAGGCAATCACACCTAGTGCAAATTTGGAGAAACTTGAAAATCCAAGTGGCGGTAGGTCAAAGATTTATTAGATGAAGTCTGGTGGATATAGGCAAGGTCTCTTCTAACCTCGAACTAGAAAGCAATCCACTCCATAGAGGAATTAAATTCTCATATTCTTTGTATAGATTGTTACCCAAACCATTTAATTAAGGTCATTTGCATCATTGTTAATATGGATTTAGCAAATATGGAATTAAATTTCATCTAATGGCAAGCCAGACGAAGGAGCGGGCTAATATTCCTTGGTGTCATCAATAAAGGGAGCAGTGTTGGTCTCACAATGCAAGTGTTAAGCAGGGATATAGGGAAGCCTGCAATAATAGGCTTTGTCTAACGTATTGCATTGTCTTGAAGAGCTTTAATGGTTGACAATGATTTAAAATCCCTTGTATAATCACAAGTGAGGACAAATTGATTCTCCTTGGAAAAAACTTTAGTGTCCTCTAAACAAATACGATGCTTGGTTTTGGTAGAATGTTCATCGAAGGAAGAGGAATGAGTACACTTATGTTTGATATTGGCTCCATGTTACTTAATCATGGGTTTAAAGGATCTTCTATTTCACCAACGTAGTACTTCCCACACAAGCAAGATATTTTGTAGGCTCCTTTATGTTGTTACTTATCAATACTATCTTTAACAGGTCTCATTCTATATTTTATTGTCACCATTGGTTTGAAAGAAGAAAGCATGTTTTTCTTTTTCAAGACCTTAGAGATCCTACCAGTAACACCTTTTATGTGGGGTAAATAATCTTTCATATATGTGTTAATAGGAGTTCGAGAGTTGTTTAAAGCTCTTCTTTTAGCTTGTCCCATGGTTTCCTAATGTCTATATCTTTATAACTAATCATTCTAAGCGCATCAAGGTCCCTCACCTATATGATGTGTTTAGAAGTATTGGTTATAAACATAAAATTGTTAGGAAAACCCTAGGACAAGCTAATAGAAGAGCTTTAAACAACACCCAAACTCCCAATAACACTAATTGGAAAACTTATTTACCCTACATAAAAGTGGTTACTGATAAGATCTCTAGGATCATAAAAAGGAAAAATATCCTTAATTATTTCAAACCTGTGATGACGATAAAACAGGGAATGAGGCTTGTTAAAGACAATATTGACGAGCAACAACATAAAGGAGTCTACAAAATTTCCTACTCATGTATTGTTGAAACAAGAAGATCCTTTAAAACAAGGATTAAGGAACATGGGGCTGATATAAAAAAATGAGCATACCCATTTTTTTGCCTTGGTTGAACACTCTACCAAAACCAAGCATCATATTTTTTTAGAGGACACCAAAGTTCTAGCCAAGGAGAATCATTAGTACAATCGGTGTGTTAGAGAAGCCATTGAAATTCTCAAGAACCATAACAACCTAAATAGGGATGGGGGTCTTGAAATTAGTCGAAGTTGGCTTCCGTGGATCATTCAATTTGGATCCTTTGGAAACAAATCCTGATTGTTTTATCCTCCCATTCTCCTTCCCCTCTACTTTCCTCCCTCCTCTTTATTCTTTCTCGTTATCTTTTCTCCTCATTTTTCTTCCTTCATCTTCTCTTTTTCCTCTTCCTCCTCTTCTTTCTTTTCTCCCTCCTTGTTTATTCCTCTATTTTTATTATATATTCGTGTTTACTCTTTCAAATGTCCCCTTACATCCATCCATTTAATTTCATATTTTCCCTTCCCCTCTCCCTTCTTCTCTCCTTACATCTCCCCTTGTTTTTCCACTCTTACACCACCCCTTACTTTACCTTTTTTCCTCCCTTCCTCCAACTTTATTCTCCAACTTCTCCCCTCCCTTTCCCTCCTACTTGCGTCAATTTCCTCCATATGCCTCTCCCTTTCCTTTCCTATTTTTTCTCCACCCTTCTCTCCTTACATTTATCACGTATTTCTTCCCCTCTCCCTTATCTCTTCCCCTCTCCCATATCTCTTGTCGGTCCTTTCCTTTTTAATTCCTTGTCCTTAATTGTTTCCTTATCCTTCATCTCTTGTCTCTCTTCCCTACCATCCATCTTATTATTATTTTATTTTTTCTTGGTGTTGGCTTTGAGTGAATTATGTCCATGCATGTGGCCACACTATCTTAAAATCCCCAACGAAATTCAGTGCCAACCTTTTGCTTTTATCTTTAATAAAATCATCTTTTGACTCTGACTAGCATAGTTCTATATTAACTTCCTTGTATAATATAAAATTGCTTGTAGCGCCTCCTTGGGGTTTCTACCCACAAGTTGGGGTCTTCAACTTCAAACGGGAATATCTCTCAAAATAGGAGGCCTCTCTGGGCATGCCACATACCATCAAAATCAGCTTGATGAGGATAATCCATTCTCAAGTATCTCCACGGGAAATTCAATGATTAGATTCTTCAAAAACCCTCAACAAGTGTGGGGTATGTCCTTAATATAGGGAACCCAAACCCTAGAGTTAGGGTTTCCAACCATCCTTCAATGGAGCTTCCAAATTGATGTAATATAGACAAATATAAGAGTGTTCATTAAAAGTTTGACATCAATGATAGGTTTTTAGTCAAAGTCAAACTCTGGGGTTGACATCAATGACAACACCATTCAACACACTGCCTACATATATTGACTAATTATGGATAGTCTACCCTCAGCGAGGGGGCTAGGGTTCCCATTCTATTCGTACTTCCTCATCTAATATTGTCACATTTTGTGTTATTGCTTCCTATTCAAGATGATTAAACTCCTCTTGAACCTACAAAGGAATTTGGTCGTTGTATCGGCCTGCAGCTCCAACAATCCTATCTTGCATGTTGATGTTTTGTCTCCTTCTTCGTACCACAATTTTAGCTGCCCCCCTTATTGGGCATCTTCTCTCTCTCAACATCCATGCTCTTCACTCCATTCATAGCCCACCAATTTCTTAATGAACATCTCCACATGTGCTCCTGGTTCATCCTCAATTTGAACTTATGTATGTGTGCATGCACCATAGACTAGTAGAAAATCCACTCCACCACCTCCACCTGGCAAGAATGTTAGTCAGTATGGGTGTTGGTACCATTCTATGACCCCTATTTCCCTCCCAAAACATGACCATTACCTACCTCTTTTCATCATTTATCCCTCAAATGCCTTGGAAATTGATTAATTAATAATTTTATAGTTGTTGAATTGCATTTAAATTGATTTAGGGGTTTTGTGTTAATAAATTATGATTTTTGGGCAAAATAACTACAGGAAGTCCCAACAACCTGTAAATGGCTTATCATTTGACATGTGGCATGACAGTCAGGCCAGAGCGAAAGGTATGGGCGAGAAGTGGAATTTCCAAGCATGGACAAGCACCTATCCCGCAGCGGAAACAACCCTCCTACATGCGCGGTCAACGCCTGGTCAACCATGGCATGTTGGCACAAAGGCAGCAACAGCACACAGTTACAGTTCAATCCGATTTTTAGTTGTTTCCTTGTTTTTATGTGCGTAAGCTAGCATAGAAACATTTTTGCATTTTTGTAAAAGCAGCAACAACCGTCCATGGATGAACATCCATTTTTCAAAGGATGTGAACCGTATGTAATTATAAGGCTGAATCTGGTTATATGTTAGTTTACCTTTTTACGTTTTTACGTTTCTTGTCGCCTCGTGAACAAAGCTTTGATTTAATATAAACAAGACTGCATTATAATCTCTGTAAGTTGTTTTAATACTGTGATCGTGGAGTAACAATATCGGTGTACCAAGAACGCGGATGGGCCCTGTGTACATGGTATACCGATATCATTTTAATTGCGTTTACATTGTTATTTTAATTCCATTTTACAGTCAGAGCATTTGATTCATTTGATTGATATTTGAAACTGATATATGCACAGGGATTTAATTGATGTTTATATTCATGTTTATGAATGCGTTGTTATATGTCTATGCATGCGCTTGAATAGACCATCATCTGGATCGTGAATTATATCCTGTAAGGGATTCGATCCAGGGTTGCTTTGTAAAGCACTGTTATGGACTGTATGCTTAAGATTTTTACTTTGCATGCTTGTAATATATGTTCATGAATGTTGGGTACCATTAAACAGGGGTTTCATGTTTGGTGTCTCTGTAAGGGGACCGAAACCTTTAAACACAGTGATACACAGCATGTTATGAATTGGATCTTAGCTGATAATGATACATAGTTGATGCTTAGTTAAATATTTGATTGATAGTTTAATATTAGATCAAGTCACAGCATTTTAATTAGGAGGAATAGGCCTAGATTAGATCCTTTATGTCTATATATTTTAGGCACACGCCTCTAAGTCTACGCACCCTGGTCGATAATAAATTTAGCCCAGTCTAGCACCCTAGATAGGACACTACAATGGGCATGTGGTCATGTCACATATTTATATAGGCTTTGTCTCACCCTTTGTCGTTTTTTCCTCATGTACCTAAAACCTCCCTCACCTCATCCTCCTACTAGTGGTGGCTTGGGGAAACAACAAAAAGCACTCATCGCCAATAATCCTTTGTGCCTGGGTATATTCAACATTGGATCTGTTGGTGTCCTTGTGATGTCATTTCCAACCATTTATTCCTTTGCCACACACCAAACCTTAATGGATGCAAAGGGGGTTTCACCACCTTGTGCTCCCGGCTAACTGTTATTCCCAGATTCTACTCTTTTACACATTCTTGGGGCTGAATTAGCCCACGATCCCAATCCTTCCAACACACCTACGTGTGATTCCCAATGACAACCTTACTCTCATTCAATCTACAACTAAAGCAACAAAGAGTCCACCTAGCCTTTGTTGGCCTCTAATTACAACTCAAGCTCCTATGAGCCTCTACCTTTATTCCTTGCCCCTATACTTGGATTTATTTCATATCATGTCATCCTTTTGCATTAGAGAGTTTCTAGTGTATCCCTCATCTCCTTTCAAGTCGCTCCTTCCTATTGAATATATGCTCCATTATAGTCTTGTCCCACACATGATTGGTTCCATATCTCTCCACCATTGGAGAGCCACTCATTCACCTAATTATTGTTTGTCTTATATCTTAAATTGTTTTGCACCCTTTGCCAGGTATTGCACCAGGATCCATCCCCACCTTTGACATTGAATTTACCCTGTCTATCACTTGCAACGACCAACTTTCAAACAACATTCCATCCTCCACATTTTGCAACATCATGGGATCACGGTAAATTCCTTAGTGGATTAATCAATTATTACTTTATGCCATCTATAGGGGGCATGTTCCCATTTTCCCCTGCTTGTTGGACTAAGGGGGCACTGGAAACAACCCCCACCCCCCACCCCCTCCCCTCTCCCCCACCCTTCACTAGTCTCATCACCCCCTCCATGGGAATTAATGTCATTATTACTACCAAAGGTTAGTATTATCATTTATTAACAATATTATTGTTAACATTATTAAAATCAACATTAGTAGTTATATGACTAATATTTATTAATCTCAACATTATTACTACTAAATATTAGATATTTCCCATTAGAATAGCTACATTATTAGCATAATTTGCCTTATATTACCATTTATTGGTTCTAGGGTTTTTTGTTGCTTTTCAAGGTTTTTACACATTCTTTTTAGTTTTAAGTTCCTGGCCAACCTTGTTTTTAGATTTTGGGATGACCTTACTTCTTTACCCCCCGCCCATGGCATCTCGTATTTATATGTTGATCTGGTCTTTTTCCTTCTCCTTAACCTTTTTGTCCTAATGATGGTTCTTGTTATTAGATTCGAAACATGGACTTCCAAAATGTCTAGTTTAGAGAAAACTTCAAAAACTCTTATTATTCAACCACAACCCCACATGAATTATAAATTCAATCATCACCAACCTTTATGGAGGGGTTATCTAGACTAAAATCATATTCTTGGAGAAATTGAGAGTCAAAATTGAAAGAAGAAAATCAAATCTTACTTTTCTCATCACATGTCGCAATATGAAACTAATATTTATTTTTTCTACCTTTATTCATCGATCCCATAACAAATGGAACCCCTTTCCCTTTACGAGCCTTACTTGAGCCATTATCCATGGTGAAATAAGGAAACTCAAGCTATATTAGACTCTTTATCTCATTTGGAACTCTTAATGCACCTTGAACTATCTAATACCATTCGATTTTAATGCTAGGACATTTTTGATGTGTGTATAACTGTCAATTTCGAAAAAGCGGGTTGTATAGCCATGGAAAGGTAATGCAAGAAGATCAAAAATCTTTTATTAAAACTTAATAGTCATAACTCGAATACTATGATTGTTGACAACCTTAACTCACCAAGGAATGAACTTATTAGTTTTTTAGACTTAGGAACTCTTGTCAATAACTCTTCAAGCATACAAAGTTCAATTCATAAGTGTGCCAACATGCAATAAGTTACTAATAGGATCTCTAATGTCCTGAAAGAGAAAAATATCCTTACTTATTTCAAACCTATGATGATGATAAAATGGAGAATGAGGCGTGTTAAAGACAATATTGATGAGTAGCAACATAAAGGAGTCTACAAAATTTCTTGCTCATGTGGGAAGTAATACTTTGGTGAAATAGGAAAATCCTTTAAAATCAGGATTAATGAACATGGAATTGATATGAAACATGAGCATACTCTTTCCTTTGCTTTATCTAAACTCTCTACCCAAACCAAGCATTATATTTGTTTAGAGGACACCAAAGTTATGGCCAAGGAGAATCACTAGTATAAGTGTCATGTTAGAGAAGCCCTTAAAATTGTCAAGAACCCTAACAACCTAAATAGGGATGGGGGTCTTCAAATTAGTGGAAGTTAACTTCCCTTAATCAATCAGTTTGGATCCTCTAGGAGCTAATCCTAATCATTTTATCCTCCTCATTCTCCTTTCCCCTCTTCTTTCATCCCTCCTCTTCTTTCTTCCCCCCTCCTCCTTGTTTATTCCTTTGTTTTTATTCAATCTCTCTTTGATTACTCTTTCCAATTTTCCGTTACCTCCATCTTTTTAATTTTTTCTTTTTCCCTTCTGCTCTCCCTTCTTATCTCCTTACTTCTCCCCTTTCTTTTTCATGCTTACCCCCACCTAGCTTCTTTCCTACATTCCCCCAACTTTCTTCCTTACTTCCTTTCATTTTTCTCCCCTCTTGTTCTCCCAATTGTGTCATTTTATTCCCTATGCTTCTCCCTTTATTCTCCTCTTTTTCCTCCACCTTTCCCTCCTTTATTTTATCATGTGTTTCTTACCCTCTCCCATACCTCTTGTTTGTCCTTTCCTTTTTTAATTCCTTGTCCTTTATTTTCCCTTCCTTGTCCTTTATCTCCTATCTCTTTACCCTCCCGTCCCTCCCTACTTTCCTTTTTCTTCCCCTCCTTTTAGGTCTCCCTCCCCTTTCGCACTATCTTTTTGCTGCTTATCTCACCTCTTTTCTTCTTATCTAGTAGATTGTTTCACTATTTAGTTAAGATCATCTACTATATTTTTCCAATGACTAACCTTCATGTTAGGTTTAACAATATTTATGATTAGATTATTATTAATAATATTATAATATTAATGTCAGCCCATGGAGGGAACTCAAGTGGTGATCATTGTGTTATGAAGTATCTTGTAAATTGTGAGTTTTCAAGGTTCAAATCACCACATGGGTGTTTACCCGACAAAAAACAAAATATTATAATACTAATATAAATATAGTAGTAGTAGTATTATTATAATATTTATATTAATTACTATTTGTATTAATCACTATTGTTATTTAGCAAGCATTCTTTCGGATTAATCACATAAGTATTATTTAGTCGACGTTTCAAACCAGCTACTGCGGTTCATCCTCAAGATTATCTTTGTCGTAGGTAGTGGATATTGCATTGGGTTTTTGGTTAAATCAATATTAGTTTGGGTTTGACAAAAAAAAATTGCAAAATTTTTATAGTTGAATTTTATTGTTAACATTGTACATTGAAATTTATTATTTTTCAAAATTAATTTAATTAATTTATCTCTAATTTAATTGGCTGTCAAATTAAACATGTTATTGTTGATTGCCTCGTTTAATGAACATTTGCAATAATAATGATATACTTGTAGTCAGGTCATAAAATCATATTCTATTACATCCATGGCTACGGGTTCTTAAAAAAATTACATGGTTCATTGTCAACCTCCCAATGTGTTGTCTTTAATGCCTTTGTACCAAGGCAACATTGGTTGTACAACATTGGTGTTGGTTGTACAACATTGGTGCTAACGTAAGTCTTTAACCCTACTTTTCCAAATTGTTTGTACCTAGTGAATTGGCTTTTCTTATAAACTATATCACTTCTTTTGGACCCATACCTTGAAATGACAACTAAAAACATACCTTTGAAAAAGTTAGAGATAGTCGGAAGGTAAATTGAGAGTTGTTGTGTAATCTTCATTTATTTTCTAGGTTTTAATATACAAAATCACAATTTTAATAATTAAAAATTGTAATTTTAGAATTTCACAATAATAAGATTTAAGGTGTTTATTTTTGTTTTAAAAAAATCCCGTATTCCATTTTTTAAGTTTTCATTCAATGCAAAATCAAAAACCATTAAAAAAATATTATTTGATAATTGAAATTTGTATTCCATGATATAAAGTGAAGTTAATCTTAACCAATTATTATTTGATCGTTTATATAATTAATACTTTTTAATAACATCTAATATTGAAAGTTTATAGTTTTACAATTTTAAATATTATAGAAAAAAAATGTATTAACACTTATTTAGGTTCCACATAAATAATTTGTGATGGAACCATGTTTAATGCACATTCGTATACAAATAATTATATGCTAAATTTGAATATTGTTAACATAGTGAACCACATTTACATAATGTCAAAATGGTCACCATAATATCATATTAACTTTATTCAAATCCTTTTTAAAAAATGATGCATTAGATACATTTTTAACATAAAATAAAGACATACATAAGTATTTTAAAAATATTAAAATGAATATATAGAAAAGAGAATTATGTATACTATCTCCTCCAGTTGAATGGATATAGTTATATTAGAGCTGAAATCTAATCTAATCCATGTTAACAAGATGGCAATGTTTACAACCATAGATTTAATTATTGACTTGGATATCAACATTCTTAGTTCAATGTAGACATTTTATTGTCCTTCACAACTAACATATTTTTCTTCTAGACGACATATTTTTTGTAGATAGCCTTCAACCAATACTTAATTATCAATGACCCTACATCCTCACAACATGCTTATTTTTCTCATCCGCCACTTTTGAACATCTAATTATTTATTATTAATGTGCAGCGATTTCCATCTATTTTAACTATATTTAAAATAAACAGCAGGAACTAACTACCATGTAGCACTTATTATTATTACAATTAGCTAATAATAATAATATTAGTCTATATAACTAATAGTATTATTGCTACTATTAATAATTAATGTCATTATTATTACCATATGTTAGTTTAACATTCACTGTAATAATATTATTATTATTATTAAAATTTATAATAGTTAATATTAACTATTAATAATTATTAATTATTATTATTGTTACCATAGGTTAGTATTATCATTTATTAACGATATTACTATTAACATTATGAATATCAACATTATTTGACTAATATTTATTAATCTCAACCTTATTACTACTAAATATTAGATATTACTCATTAAAATAGTGACATTATTGTTATCATGCTAACATAACTAGCATTATATTACCATTATTGGTTTTAGTGTATTTATAGCTTTTTGTCATCTTTTTGCTTTTAGGGTTTTTATTACCTTGTTTTTAGTTTTTAGGCCAACCTTAATTCCTTGTCCCCCTTATGGCATTTTGTGTTTAAATGTTGTTTGGTCTTTTTCCTTCTCCTTAACTTTTTATGTCATGATAATGAATCATGTTATTGGATTCGAAACGTTGACTTCCAAAATGTTTGTTGTGAAGAAAACTTTGGAAACCCTTATTATAGATTAAGGATGTCAAATAAGCAACACTCTTCTCCAGTGATTATCATATTTGAGAACCCCTTTAAGAACTAAAGAGGTGGCATAAATTAGATAATCAAAACATTGAAAAAAGAATGAGTTCTTTTGAAACTTCAAAAGAAGCATGTTATTCAACACTATTGGAACCTCCATGGAAATCAAATCATGCAGTCCATTGAACATGAATTAAACTAACAAAAACAAACAAACAAACAAACTTTTTACATCCTAGAAGATTCAAAAGAAGGATGTTTAAATTTTGAAATTTTAAAGACGCCAAGCTAATATCCAACTATTGAGATATAAACTATATATTTAGTCTTATATATGTTTTTATAACTAGGTGAGCATTCCTCAATTATACATGAGAAGTGGAAAAATATTTACATGCTAGTAGACAATTGAGTCGAGGAACCTTGACCTAAATTATTTATAGTAGTTTGTGAAGCCATTGGATTAAGTATCATTGTAAATGCAATTGAAACAATTTTTACATGGTTTAGCCTCCAAATTTTGTAGCTTGGCATAAACATTAGAAAAGAATAAAATCCTAGCCTCGAGCCCTCACATCCCATCAAAAGAAACAAATAATAGTTTTGAGAAACATTAACTCTTGATAATTATAACTTATGAAATAAAGCATATAAAGTTGGAATTTAGATATAGTGATAAACTTAAGCTTATTCATGTTATTCCTCCTCTTAATCCAAGGCAACGGGGTGCTTGAAATCCTTACTAACCATATGGTCTTCCCCTTCTCCCTCCTCTCCATCTTTTGGAGCTCATTTTGAACCTTGTAGGGCTTGCAACAAAAAATATTATTTATCATTGAGTTGTAGCAACTCTTCCTTGATTTCTCCTAGCGGGGAGTTCTTCTTTTTAAGACTGAATCCATGCAAAAAAGATAAATTCCTTTGTGTTCCAATAGAGATCTCGATCAAGAAGTAGTCAGTGGTCCTTCTTCATGGAAATCTATTCTCTGGTACAATGTGTACTAGTTCCTTATCTATCTACTCTCTACTAGTAACAACTCTATGTCTTCAAACCTTCATCTCTAATTGTTCAGGTTGTGCACCATGGTGGCCTTGCGCTTCCCCTTGAAACTCTACACAATATGTTGAACCTTAACATTCTTCTTCTAGTTCAAGCTTTTCTGTATTTGGTTTCCTAGTTGGCCTTGTAGGAGGAAGGTATACCCTTTTGTTCATGCCTTAGCAGTGTTGGGCTTGCTTCCCTCCCATTCTGTTGTGACTAGTATTTCTTCCTCGTTATTTCCTTTGCCTCCTTGTTGAGGTGTCTTGACTGTTAGACTAGAATATGTGCTAGATATTTCATTTTTGCATCGACACTTTCTCTCTTGGCCTTCATTTGGTTATCCTCAAGCTTTCGTTGATTTGCTAGGTTTTAGTGTTTGTTACATCAATGGAGGGTGATGAGAGAAGACATTTGATATTGAGCGGGGACTTTCATTACGAGGATGTTGGTTCAAAGTTTGATCGCTATAAACCCCCATATCCCTAAGCTCAATGTCATGCCTTGTAAAGCTAAGATTTTGAAACGTACTAGTATCATTATAGTTAAGAAAGTCCCTATTTGGGCGTTGTACGTTGTCTAGAACTTCCCCTGCCCCTCATTGATTGTCTCCATTGCCCTAATGTCTATAACATTTGTGACCTAGGTTGCTTGAGTGAGACTACAATGATGTGTGCTAATTAGAAACCTCGTTAACCAAGTGATAAGTGTTGTCCTCCCTTGGAATCACCATATACATATAACAAGCATCTTCTTCTATCGCCTAAATAATTATCATAAATATTGATTAGTGGCATAACAGGAATGTCAAATCACCTTTACAACACCCTATTTAACCACTTAATCATTTATTTTTAAATAAAAAAAATACTAAATTAAATCAGAAAAATAAATATGAGATTAAAAAAAAAAATCACCCTTTGAATCTAGTGGGGAGGTGAAAGGGGAATGTTTTTATGGAATTCTTGTGTTGCAGTCTCACTCAAGCTATCACAGTCCAATTACTTACCTTTGTCTTGGCTTACACTTAGGTGAATGAAACTGGAAATACCATAGCTTTGGAGGTCTCCATTTGGAAAGGAGAAAAAAACTTGCCTAAAGAAATTCCCTTGATACAAAGATGGCAATGGAGGATTATACTCTAGCTTCTAATGGGACGTGTGTATGTGAACAAGACTTTACTTATGGGACAATTCTAGTCCATGGAGGAATTAATTTGGTGGTGAGGCAATGGAATATAGGCATCCTGGAGCAGAAGCAAAAAGCTTGGGGAGTAAACACGATGTGATGGTGATGGGGTAGGGGTCCTCAGTTAGGTGGAAGGTGGTCCCCAGTTCCTTCTCTCCAGGTCCTTCGCCAAATTATCTCAGTGACCATTCTGAGAAGTTTAGTACCCTTACTATTTTATGTTTACCTTCATGTCATTAAGCAGTCTCACCTTGGTTGTGTAATTATTCATGTTATAGTTTGTTGTATTAGCAGAAGGTCAATGCCATGGTTTTTTGTCTACTAGCTAATTGTAATAATGCTAAAGACACCCTCATAAAAGGCGTCTCTACAATATCCTCTCATGTGTTTCATCAATTCCAAGGATAGGAAATTGTTCTATCATGGTGGATTAAAAAATAAGATTTTAGGATGGTTTTGGCACTCTTAGGGATGGACGACATTTAGAACTTCGACTCTATTGTGGGTTGATGATGGAGTATATATTTTGTTGATTGGAAATTACTTAGCTCTAGATTTGTGTTCTAGCATTTGTGTTACTAAGCTCTTTTGTAGGCTTTTCTTAGTTTGCAACTTTTTCTATTATTCTATTACCATCCATTCTTATAAGGAAATTGGACAAGAGACCCATCAGTGTAATATGTTGAGACAATGTATGTGCAACCGGAGGAGAGGGGTGGACGAGGCCCCCAAGGCAAGACCCGAACCCAGCAACAAGCTCAGGAAACAACTGATATATTTTATTTTCCCATTCCCCTTGAAACTCGAAATTTGGAATCTTGGGCTCATTTGGATCGTGAAACTTTTTTAGATACAGAGATTTTGGAAAAAAAATCTCAGTGGGTCCCTAACGTTAGTAATACTAGGGAACGAAGGAAATAATGTCTCAATTCCATTTTTCTGCATTGGCATATAGAAACTCTGTCGAGTCGGGCCTTAAAGGAAAAACAAGAGGAAAGATAAAAATATCTTTGCTTTGTTGGAAGACATCAACTGAGCCCAATGAAATCAATGTTATTATCTCGAAAAGCTTGATGCATAATTGACACATTTGAAGGGTCATATGTAGTGTGAAGTTAATCCTCCTGCCCCTCCTAGATCCAATGCCAAGGATTTGATGCCTCTTACATTTATTAACTCCTGACTTGCTATTGCGTCTAGTATTCAGTCTTTTTCTATTACAATAATTAATTATATTTTCATACATATATTTTGGATTACTTTCTTTTCAAGTACATAGTTAAAAATATCTAATTTGCCTCATGATAAATTAAAACCATCTAAAAACAAGAATTAAACTTTGACTAACTAAATGATATATTTTATTTTGAAGATTTACAAAAACCTTGAATACAAAATAATTATAATTAAATTATATATGTTAATGAATTCTCTGCACTCGAAATTTGTAACACTTTCTAATTTCAATCGGAAGGGTCGGCAATGGCAATAATTATAATTATTATATATTGTTAGGCAATATATGATTCGCATAAATGATAATAATAATATATAAGGCGTGGCGTTGTTTCAAATTTTCTCCTTTCGTTGTTTAATATACTTTCCATATTTACGTGCATATAATGAAACATTAACCCCACTTCTCATGCTTTATATTAATAATTAATTGTTCCATTTTTATACTAACTCTTCATCTCCATCTCAGAGATTTGAGTTTTAAAAGAAATGACATCTCCATCTCAAAGATTTGAGTTTTAAAAAAAATGATTAAGCATAAATAGTACTAAGAAGCATTCAACCAACAACTATGTAATTTACCAGTAAAAAACATTCATATAATTTTATATTAAAATTTTAGTCAATCTACAATTAAAATTTTAATATTTTTTAATAATAATTATTAATATTTAAATTATTTTTTAATGTGTTTTATTTTAATAATGATTAACACATTTAATAGTATATACATCAAATTATCTATATACACATTTCAACATGTTACATGTATATGAAAATCTAATATGTGTACATTTCAGTGGAATGCCGGTATATCTCAATTTTATGTACATAATATGAATGTGAACTATTATTGTTGAAAACCTTTGTGGTTGTATAAACCAATATATGTGTGCTAACAATAATAATGGTACATGTATTTCTATCATAACTCAGTTGTCAAAATAGTAGTGAGGACAACCATCACTCGCTGTTATCTGCGAATGCAAGTTGACTCATTATTGTTATTCAAGGAAAACCACACCACCTAGAATAACCATATGGTGGTCAGTAAAGGGGTAGGATTTCACTCCTTCTAGATGCTTTTGGGTCTTGGGTCGTTAACCTATTTCCTTGTGTCCGAGGAAAACGAGCTCTTCACCAAGTAAAAGCAATTTTAGGGCATACTCCAGGCCCTTAACAACAATACATGTTAAGAAGACAAATAATCACTTTATCATTTATTTATTAACTATACTATAATTTATATTAAATCAAGTGGGGTTATGTTATATTGCAATGATACATATTTTACAATTTCAAGATTGTTTTAAGATTGTACATAGTTTTAAACAACCAACTAGATCCTCTAGCAACCTTTCCAAAAAGGAATTTTGAGATTTTCTGCAAGTAAATTACTTCACATATTTACCCAAAATGTAAAATATATGAAAGTACAAACAACATAATTCATAGTTAAGTGTTGCCTTGAGCTTCATGCTCCTTCATGTGAGGGGAGCTTGGTTCCTATATTTCCATTATATCTCTAATTTGATGGGTACATCCCTCCTCTGTTGGTGTTGCTTGTAAGGAGTGGTTATTGGAAGTTAAGGAGAAAGCGTCCATGTGTTGAGAGATGGTAAGGATATGAGTTGACCACATTCTACCTCAAGATTTTCAATTTGCATTGCTATTGAGGAAGGACATTCATAACATTTTGATTGAGGGGCACTCACATGCTCAAGCTCTGCAAGCTTGGCGGAAATTGTTATTAGAGCATGGCATTTGCTTGGTTAATTTCTTTCTACCTTTGAAGCAAATTTTAAACCTCCTTCATTTCCATGCTATACATGTCTAACTTATCATATATTGTCCTAAAGCTTGATCCAAGCTATCATTGTAGAAACAATAGAAATACCCACACCACATAAAACTCAAAATCAAACAAAGAAAATTCCTTTCAATTTGAAGTTAGGAAATCATCGAAGGGAAAAGAAAATTAGCATCAACAAAAACACCATCATAAATTATTAAATTGCAAGAGGGTACCAAGTAATCAATGGTTATTTGGTCGATGCCACAACTAGATCTCACATGGAGAGCCTAGCTTAAACCAAAGTTCTCAATTTGAGCCAAGGGAGAGACTCGATACCATAATTTGCACAACCTATAATCACCCTTGTTCCTTTGTTAAACATGATCTTAAGTTCAAACCTTGTAGAAACCACATTCGTGTTAGCGATCAACGAAACCTAATGTACCATGGGTAAGCCATTATCTTGTATTTCTCGTTGGAGCTCAATGCACCACATTGATGGGCCACGAATGAGCTCATTTGAAGCAAGTGAGGGTGGTGGGAATACCACGTACCTCTGCCCAATCCATAGCCTCGAACTATTGGTTTGAGATGAGTGTCAATTGATGTGACATAAATTTGTTGGTTCAATGCCCATTAAGGCAAGGCACTAAACTAAGACTATTAACCACATTATTTATCAAGAGACGAGCCTCAAGGGAGGAGGACACCTCGGCCCAATGTTCTACTTCATTGTCCAACTCTCGCATGATATGGTAGAACAACACTTGTTCAAAGTGGATTAATAGTTGTTTCAACCTACATACACTACAAGGAAAAGATCCTCTAGCGGAGGTTTTTGCGGAAGCCCCTATAAAATAACCCAAAAATCTGTTTGTAGAAAAGGTTACTAGCGGAGTTGGGCAGGAAAATATTTTAGTAGATGTTTTCTAACAGTGTGTCTATAATACATTAAAGCAATGATGTGTTATACAACTATATGCACTGGTGCTTAATAGCACATGGTGCACCGTGACAAAGTTATTTTTTTATATATAAAAAAAATTAACGGTGCGCTAAGTACATACTTTGCATCGTGTGTATACTACTTGATAGCACCGAAAAAGGGTTACATTTTAAAAAATGTCGATTGTAAAACTCATTTTGCACAGTCCGGTGCTATACTCTCACGACGCCCCAGTGCTAAACCTGTATACGAACGCCTTGATGCATCAATAATATGGTGCACCGTTGCAAGGGTATTTTTTATACAAATAAAAATAATGATGCACTACCTATATAAGGTGCATTAGTGTGTATACTATTCGATAATACCAGACAAAGGCTAAATTTAAAAAATATCGGTCGTAAAATTTATTTTCACCATTTTGGTGTTATACTCCAGCGAAGCATCAATGTTATTCATGTATCAAAATGCCCTAGTGCGTAAATAACATGGTGCACCACAGCAAAGTTTTAATTTTAAAAATGACGACGCACTTCGTACATAATTCGCATCAGTGCATCGTGTACTAGAGTGCATCGAAACAGGGTTAAATAAAAAAACCTATCAGTTGTAAAATTTATTTTTACCATTTGCAGTGTTGTAGAGATATCAAACATCGGTGCTACACTTGCCTCTGTGAAGTACCCTATCATCGATGCTTCCCTTTCTTGTCATTCTTTTGTCCGTTGCTCACTGTGTGGCTTTCAAATTTTCTCAAACGGTGGTCAAATTTATTTTTTTCATATACCTGGCAACGATGCCTCACCAAGGAGAAAATGTCACGGTAATGTTTATGTTTCTCTCTAATTTAATTTTTTAGTTGAGTAGAAATGAAAATTAGGTCAAAAAAATCCATTGTTTATTTATTTATTTATTTATTTTGCGCGTGGTGTGTTCAATAGGTTCCACTTGCACTGATCACGATGCACCTTGTAAATTTACAAGGTGCATCGAAAATTGGTGCATGACTCTATACCGCATGACAATTTTAAATATTTTTCAATGTGTTTGGTAAATTGAAACGAACCGAGAAAAGTTATAATTTTTATGGTAGTGCATATGTTAAAAGCTACTTCTCTGTGCGTTTGTTTTTACCAAGCACACCACATAATATTAAAAAATGATAGCTCGGTGCTTTCGTTAACCTGAATGTTCTATTTTGCTGTGAAAAGGTCATTAGAAGAAATTGTAGCCTAAAAGTGGTCTCAGATATATAATTATATATATATATATATATATATATATATTTATATATATATTTTTTTTTTTTTTTTTTTTTTTTTTTTTGTTTTTTTTTTTTTGTTTTCATGTGGTCGATGAGCACCCTGGTCAGTGAGTGATCGCTATGTCCACGGAAAAACTCTGGGCGATAGCTAGGTTAATCGCCCCTCGGCTACTGCAAGGCCTAACCCCAGGGCTTCGAGTAGATTCGACCCTGTGACCTCCCGATGGCGAGCACGGTTTTTGACCAACTGTAGTTAATCTTAGTATTATATATATATATATATATATATAATTGTATTTTTGGCTTATCTTCTTATAGCTTTACTCAAATTTCAAGTGTAGACACTCATTGTATGTGGTATTAAATTCCACATCCAATGAGTACCTATTATGCATACTTTTGAGAAGACCCACATAGAAAAAAATTGAAGATACATTAAAAAAGTGTGTTCAATGTTAATATATCTTTAATTTTTATCAATCTTGATCTTCTCAAAAATATGCATAATGGTTACTCATTGGAGGTGTAATTTAATTCCGCGTCTAATGAGTATCTACACTTGAAATTTGAGTAAACCTATAAGGATATAAGCTAAAAATACAATTAAAAATATTTGTTTTTCCTTCTTTTCTCTCCAAAATATTTACATGTACCTCTTTTTAAATTTAAACGATTTTGATTGGTTTTCATGTTATGGCATGAAAATTTCATGGGCACTTTTGGGCTAAAATTTTCTCTAATATATGGCGACGCACCAGTGCAAAATGTTATGTCGACGTATCGCGTGGGATTTCCACCAACAAGCTTCTTGTGTCTGTCGTAATCAGTGGTATGAGCCCATTGAGGAGGACATTTATTTTATCACTAGATTATCCATGAGGGGGAGGGATTTTCCCAATTCTCTGATGTCCCCCATGGTGTTGCAATAAAGATTTAGTTTGTCTACTCTTAAATAATTTTTAGGGATCATGTAATGCATCAGGCAAATTTCAGGTGTCTGGTGGACAACTACGAATCACTTCTCTTAATGCATAGGAGGTTAGGTGCCTCCCACTATTAATGAGTACCATTACACACTATACTAGTGATGGGTAATGCATTAGTTGCCCTCTTTTGTTTTATGTTGCTTCCTTGGTGCAGAGGTCACGATGTATCAAATGGCCTGCCATTTTTTTGCAGCAATTTTGTATGGATTTAGATAAATGTCGTGCTACAATATATGGGAGGGTGAACTTCCCTTTTGCTTCATAGTTTTTTTTGTTTACTTTTTGAGAGGTTTCCATAGAAGAGGCCTACTTTTAACCATCACCCTCCTAGACCGATGACTGAGGTTCATATGCACATGTGGTGCAAGATGATCCCCAAAAGGGGCCAACCGGAGTATCCAGCCAGGATTTCCGTCAAGGCACCAACGTTATTGGCCGGTGAGGCTGACCACATGTTTGCCTTGGTGTCGTGTCCTTACACAGGGATGTATTGTCGACAATGTCCCAACATCCTCTTCACACCGATGAGCCTGCATATGATAGAGGTAATTTTAATGTTTTCTTTAATTTAATCCAATTTCATTTTATTGTCTTAATTAATTAGAATAAAAATTATTCTAACACGTTCTTTAACTTGTTTTATTAAATTATTCAATAAAATTATCTATTTATTGTTTTGTACTATATATTTTGTAGATATTGGCATATATGTTGGAGACATGCCTCCTCCCCCATCGAATGCAGATGTGGGGATGGCCAAGGCTGCAACAGGTGAGGCACATCCTCGGATGTCGATGGGTGTGGGCATGCGACCGCGTAGTGCTGAAGTCAGATTAAGGATGGAGCATTGTGACCAACTCTATAGAATTTTGGTTGAGGAGGGTGTCTACATTGTGATGACTCGAGACATCAGGGCAGATCCTAGTCTCCTATTGCTCTTGAGGGACTGTCTGTGCGATATGATGAGTCTTATATGTCATATCATTGGAGCTAGTAGGCTACTAACATGGAGGAGGGATGAGCATAAAACAAATAACACGTGAATATTCACCTAGTACTACCCCATCAGTTGATGATCAAGGTATCGATGATCCTTCTAGTACTACTCCACCTCCTCCTCATTCACCTCATGAACCAGTATTTCTTGTTTCTCCCCAGATAGTAGAACAACCACCTTCTCCTCCACCTCATAGTTCGACTCTTGAGGTTGTTGACCATCCACCGTCTTCTGTTACATACCAGGTTGCCACTACTACTGTTGTATCATATCTTTTATAGGAGTTATTTGACTTGTGTGTGTGTGTGTTGTACATTTTTTTTTGTTCGTGTTGATGTACTTAATTTATATGTTGGTGTTGATGTGTTTATTGTTAGGCCATGTTAGATATGTTCATTTAATGTGCTTGCAAATAGATGTGTATGTGACAACAATTATTTGACATGAGATGTATATTTGGCGATGTGTGTGGTGATGATGTTAGATTACAATGCTTGTGCCTATTTACATGTGATCACGACGATGATGCCTGTTAGCAAATTTGAATGTGCATTTTAAATTATGTTTACGTTTGTTAAATGGTTATCATTGTGATGTTTATTTTTACGAAATGATATTTATTATAGATTATGTATTGGTGAACTTATTTCAAAATTTGATATATGAAATTACATGCAAAACGACTTATTTTTAAAAAAATTGCAAATATATTTTTATAGATTACAAAGTTTAATACTGTTGAAACTATAATTATAAAACTACCATAATTTTTTCTATTGCTTAGATAGTCCATACCTATTCATTCTAACCTAATTAGTAAAATATTTCAATACTCACAAGGAAATAATAATTAAAGGTAAAATAATTTAGTTAGTTCTTAATAAAATGAAAATGTGTAACCCATTCAATTTTTAATATAAAATATTGATAATAATAAATTATTCAAAATGCAATTTAAATAGCGAAAAATTACACATTGCCTACTTATAGAGATAGAAAACCATTATAGATCTATCTTAATCACATATTTATGAAGCAGTGAAAGAGATTAAATATTTTGACATGTACATCTTTTTTCAAATTTTGCATTCTAAAAATAGATTTTCATATAATGTTATTTGTTCTCTCTCGTTCTTGGTAGATCCGTTGTTAAGATGGATTTAGTAGTTTATAAAATTCAATCTATTATTAAATTTTAAAAACTTAAATCAGAATTTTTTATAATTAATTTAGATTTAATATAACTTAAAATTTTATATTTTAATAAAATTTAATTTATCACTAAAGTTATGAGAGTTTCAAGCAATTTAAATTTAATAATTATAGCAACTCTTACCAATTTAAATTAGAAATTTCTCTCTCTATAGATGAGGAAGAAATTTAAAATAAGGCTTGTGAAGTTACTTATAGTTGGGGATTTGCTCTATTTGAAGTTCTCCCTTAAAGAGGCAAGTTAATTTTTTTTCTAGTAATAAAGGGATAACATTTTGGTGCTATTTTGGTTCTTTATTTGCTTGATTATTTCTTAATGAAGAACTTAAGAAATATTATTTTTTCCACATATTTATCACGAGACAGACACTTAAATTTCATGTTTTCACATTTATCCTAGCTAATACATCATGTTTACAATGATAAAGACAAGTCTACTTTAAATAATTTACATAAAAATATATATTTATCTTACATAATCTAAATGGGAAAGAAAAATGCATCATCAAGTCTATTAGAAAGTCAAACAAATACTTCTTAATCACCTTCACACTATTTATCATTTAATTCTTAGCCAAAAAAATATGTATTAATTCAACTTTTATTTATAATTACCATTGAAAAGAAAAGTCAAAACTCTTCCATTATCATGAAGAAAAAATCAAAACCTCTCATGCATCCATGTAAGCCCATTTGTTTCTCTTATGGTCCATAAAAATATGTAATCAACATTTTACACATGCACATAAGACCTCCTTTTAGTTTACATAATGTTGCAAGAACTGGAATTTAGATATAGTAAACATGAGTTTACCTCTCATGCCAATAATTTAATCTTGCATATTAATACACAATTTTTTCATTGTTAAAGTCATCATAAATTTATCACTACATGATTTATATTGATTTTAATGTAAACCCAAAGAAAAAACATGTGAAATGATTAATAAACCAATATTTCAACCTCATCTACTAGGTGAATTAGAAGAACATGCAAGTCCATGAAACTCATCGTCAATGCCTTCATAAACATACAAACAATATCAACTATCTCTTGACACGATAGAGGAATGCTAGCCATAAAAATCTCCTTTGATGTGATCCAACATACAAATGTAGATAATTTAGATATGGCACGTAATAGGTCTTGGGGGAAGACGTGGTTCACACACCCATGCATGAGCAAAAGATAATGACACTGCAAAGTAAACACATACAAAAATTAATTATATTTATCTTATTGCATAAAAATAATAACAAATAATAAAATCATGTTTTTTACATACGTACTCTTAGAAGGTTGAAATGGTCATGTGATTTTAACCTCGACAAATGGTCTTCCACAATGAAGCGGCACCATAGTGAAGACCCATATAAAGAATACACCTGCACACCAATTATAACTTCCTTCGCCAAAGAAAGATCATATTTCTTTAAAATCCATGGGATGTCACCGCTTTGAAAGACCAAGAGGGACCAACCTCTCCTTTAGTTTCTTGTCTTGACCAATGTTTCTTTTTAGTTTTTGAAAAAATAAGATCTCTCCTAATAGCCAATGTGTTATTTTCTTTCGACGATATGTGCCTCCATAAAGAAGATGAAACATTTCTAAATATATGTTTGGGATCTAGTAAGTGGATAACCTTGACATGCTCCCAATATGGGAGCTCATAAAATACAAATTTCATTTTCATCCTAATGGACAATTTCTCAACATAGCGATCAAATAATTTTGGATCATCAAACATAGGCTCCCCATTTGAATTGAACATTTCTATAATGTCCTTCTCCTTCTCTCTCTCATATGCTCTAAGCCATTCAGTTGGTGTCATTATTCTAGGCCTTTGGGTTCTCTCTAGTTTACCATTGAAAGCAGATAATGCTCTTTTGTAAGGGTGTTCTTCTGGGAGGAATACCCTAGAGTGGTCATACACTAGATTTTCATAGGTGGTTGGACCATTTAGCCTTCAAAGAAGGTCCATAACATTTACATCCATGATACCCTTTTGTTACAAGACATGTAAAATTATTTTATACAGGGCACGTTAGTGATCATGAAAATCAAAATTGTATGCAACAAATTAAATTAATATGTGAAACAATATTGCTACGTATATAAGCAAATCAATAAACCTGTAATTTACCATAGCAAACTCCTAAGCCTAGATACTCATGTATGGTGTAAGCACATATCCCATACAACATAAAACTCCCTTATGTTGCGATGGGTCTTGATACATCGTATACATGTATCCCTTCCCATAATTCCTTCAATTCATCTACCAATGGTTGTAAGAAGACATCCATATTCTTCACTTGTACTCTACCAATGACTATGAGAGCCAACATAAGATGTTCATTATTCATGGACAACCATGGGCGGATATTGTTATTAATCACTACTACATGCCAAACAAAATAGTTGGTGTTTTGGAGGAATATGGGTTAACGCCATCCATAGCTATGTTGAGTCGTAGACTTCATACTTCATCCTTGAATTTTTCGGACCATGTATCCTCTATATGCTTCATGGTTATTGAATCTGTTAGGATTCACATAACTCCCAACCAACTTCTATGTGAGGCATGCCATCCATGCAACATAGCTATTTCTTTGCAATGAAAGAGCCTTTGATTCCTTGGGATTATAGGCGTGTGCATCAATATCTTATGAGGAGGACCATGTGATTTAACATTTTTTTATGTTATCTGTCATGCCCATATTTCACACATATCTCTTTGTCTGCATATTCTCCTCTATATAGAATACAATCATTCAGACATGCATGATATGATATGTACTCAGCACCCAACATTTTCAACAACTACTTTGCCTCTTCGTAGCTACCATGAAAGACAATATCACTCGAAAGAATCTTATCTTTGAATAACTTGTAGTTGGTGGGAAATATAAATGTACAATGTCAATAGTTAATGTTCATAAAATTGACCATTTTTAATGTTGATTGTGTGACAAGATTTCTCAAAATATAAGGGACTTGATCAATCATGGTAAATTACCTCAATATTGCCAAGAAACGTGCATTTGACATGCCAAACTTTGATTTCAAGTTGTACAGTAACATTATTGTCCTCAGTTGGGTAGACTTTGACTGACCACCAGGTCCAAAGAGAGGGGTGGTGGAAGTAGATTTCAAGCTTTCGAATAAGGTATCAGTGATATGCCCATCATCCCCTAGCTCATCATTCTAGAATGCATCTAACAACATTGTCTCCATGGCAGTCGTATCACGTAAGTAATCATCCATACCAACCTCTATTTGATTTCCTCCATTGCCAACTTGTGATGAAGAACTATTATTGTTGTAGTCATTTCTAAATATGGTGAATTTGGACGTAGTAGGAATTGAATAGGTGGTTGCTTCAACCATTCTTGGCATGCTTCCTCTCCAATTTTTGCTCTTAATGTAGTCTTTTCTCGATTTGGCATTGTAGTGGGGTGCTCTAAACTATGGTAGGTGGGTCACTCATCATCATTGGAATCCTAATTTCAAAAAATATTGAACGTTAGTACATCAATGTTATTAGTAAGCACAATGTAGGTGGTTTGTTGAAATTACATTATACCAAACAAGTATTATCATCGATGACCCAAGATTGCAGCTGGAAGATGCCATGTTCCAATTTGTAGGGTGAAGTAACTATCCATTTTCATCTACCAACTACTTGTGATATGTTGCTCCTAATAGAGTGTCCGACGTTTTTGAAATGGTGGAATATTCTCAGCTTCTGAACTCAATTCTGAATCAGTATCCTATAAATTTGGATACATTTTTATTCAACTTGACATGGATAAAAAAATCAATTAGATAATTGAAATATAAATAAAATTTGAACTTACTGGCGATGGAATGAGAGAACTCCATGAAGGACTTTCAGAAATATGGAACAAGTTGGAATTTGAAGAATGGCGATTGGATATTATGAGATTTTCTCCCTACAGTTGAGAAAATTCAACAATAAATTTTTATGTACATACCTAAAATTAATTTCAAGAACCATATAGCCACAATCTGAATTTCAATATAGTTTTCAAACCATTTTTCAAGAATAAGACGACTTTAAGTAGAAAATGTATACTATAAACTATTGTAACTCATGTGGATGCATCCTAAAGAATAATTTGAGATGAATATGTCATTTTATGTGAATATAAAAATTCAGATAAATTTTAAAGCATATTGGTGCTCTTGTGAAACTAATTGCATTTATGTGTTCAAATAATAACAACACCAATGCGTTAAAATAATAACCACACCTGTTTCCAGAATTTCAAAAACAAAAAACAAAAAACAAATTCTATCATATCGGTGCTCTTGTAAAACCAATGCATCGATGCATTAAATTAATATTTGCACTTGTTTTCGGGATTTCGAAATAAAAAAATGCATTCTATCATATTGGTGTTCTTCTAAAACTAATCGTATCGATGTATTTAAGTAATAACCGCCCCTGTTTATGGGATTTCAAAAATAGAAAAGGAATTATATTGTATTGGTGCTCTTACAAAACCAACAGCATAGATGCGTTAAAATAATAATTGCATATGTTTCGGATATTTCAAAAATAAAAAAAGGAATTTCATCATGTCGATGCTCTTCTAAAACTAATCGCAATGATGAGTTTAAGTAAAAACCACATCAATGCGTTAAAATAATAACCGCACTTGTTTTCGAGGTATCGAAGAAAAAAAGAAAGGAATTCTATCATACCAATGCGTTAAAAATATTTAGTGCATCGATAAGTTATGATAATCAGTGCACGTCACTTGTAAATGCACCGGTGCATTTTACTATGAAACACACTGATATTTAAAAAAAAACAAAAACAAAAACAAAAACAAAAACAAAAACAAAAAAAGCAAGTTTGTTTTTTTCAAATTGAAAAATAAGCGATAATTGATTTTTCAAAATCTAATTTCATAAAGTCTTTTAAAGAGTAAGAAGTTATTCACTATTTCATTATTTTTCCCAAAATTTCAAATGAGACATTTGCAAGAGAGACGTATTGGGAAAACTCTCCTTTTAAATTTTACTGTTGGTTTTACTAAAAAAATTTACAATTTCTGATCTTTTACCTCTTTTCGCCGACCATCGCTCTGCAACTGCATGTGCGATCCTGCTGGGGTTCTAGTCTGCGCTGCAGGCCACGACCGTCTTGCCTTGGCTGGGCCTTCCAAGGTCGTCTGACTTCATGGAGGCGTTGGGTACTCCTCAGGCGCCTCCCATCTCTCCCCCTCCACCCTCTACCACTGATGCATTCAAATCCCTGTTGGCTTCTTTACCTAAGAAGAGGAAAGTGGAAGCTGCAAAGTTCGTGAAGAAACTGGATGACATTCTTGAGATTTCTCTCCTGCCAGAAGGGCCGATCCAAGTTCCTATGTCTCTTGCAGATCGTGCCCTCGTTGGCTAGTTCACAGGGCTCTGGCCTTCCCCAAAAATCCACAGAGAATTCGGTTGCCAAGAACTGGGCACCCTTGATAAAAGACAAAGTAACCTCATACTTTCTCGGGAGACGCTACTTTTTGTTTGAGTTCACTGCAAAAGAGGACAAGGATCTGATTTTCTGAAATGGACCTTACTTCATGGGCCCTCAAGGACTGTATTTGAATAAATGGACACCAGATTTCGGTCTGGTAGTGGATGTGCCCACAGCAGTCCCAGTGTGGGTGAGACTCCCCAACCTTCCAATGCACTGTTGGAATTGGGATTCTCTGAAGAACATAGGCAACACCCTAGGCAAATTTATAGACAGGGCTAACAACAAAGATCAGTATGACTGCGCCAGAATTTGCATGGAGGTAGACCTAGAGGTCAGGCTATGGAAGCTATCAAAATAATCGTAGGTCCCTGGACTCATGTGTAGAAACTTGATTATGAGCAGCTGCCCTTCAAATGCCAGAAATGCCACGTCTATGGTCACTTTTCCAGAGGCTGTCCGTCCAACGAGGTGGAAGAAAAAGGGAAAGAAGAAGGTTGGAACCAGGTAAAGCGCACCAAAACCTCTCACAAGAAGATTGCAAATGCAAATGCTAAAGCCCAGCAGACGGGTCTTGCTCAGAAACAACCATGGAAGGACAAGGGAAAAAATTCGAGCTCCTAGGATCTGAAATCATGACCTCCCAAGAGGTAGAGATCCCAAAGGAAATTTCTCCCACCAAAGCTTCCCCCTCCATCTCAATCAAAGGTGGAAGTGCAGCAGAGAGCTCCAAAGGGAAGATCTCAAAAGAGGAGGAGGAAACCCAAGAATATGACGAATTAGAAGAAGAAGGAGAAATAGGAGACTCTCAATCCTCTCCCAGAAGATCCACAAGAGGATGCAAGTCTGCAAGGGAAAAAAGAGAACAAGAAACCTACAAGGACAAGCTTCAGGGTAGCCAGCCAACTCTAGAGAAGCTATTGGAAAAAACCCTAAAGACGACGAGGAACCAATCTCAGGGCTCCAAGGGAGCCCATCACAACAAAAATAAATGATGAAGATAGTCTCCTAGAATTGTAGGGGTATGGGCACTAGAGCCAAGGAAGAAGCAATGAAAAGTTTAACAAGATTGGAAGCCCCGGATATCCTCCTCATCCATGAGACCAAAATGGAGGACGCGGCTTTCCTCCAAGGAAGTAAAAAATTTTGGAATAAAAGCGGAGCGCAAGCAATTTCTGCCCATGGAGCCTCGAGAGGGCTTGGGTCGCTCTGGAATCCTAATAAGTTCTCTTTAATCTCTGAGACTTTGAATACTCATTGGATTTTCTTAAAAATGTAGCATTTAGAAACCAAGGAGATCATTTGTCTATTCAATGTGTATGTTCCTAATAATGCAGGTGAGAAAAAAAATTGTTGGGATTCCATAAAAAGTCTCGCAGATCTAGAGAATCTGGAAAATATCATCATAGCCAGAGATCTCAATCTCATCCTTCTCTCGTTAGAAAAAATAGGAGGAAACATTGTAAGGGATCCGGCAAGAGAATGGGCAGAGGATCTCATGCAAGACTGGGACCTGCTAGACATCAAGCCTGTTACTGGTAAGTTTACTTGGTCAAATAAGAAAGTCGGTCCTGGTCATATAGCAGCAAGACTTGATAGATTTTTTGTTCAAAGCTCCTTCCTTCTTCTTGGGCTAGAGGCTAGAAAGCACATCCTTCATAGCAGTGTTTCAAATCACAAGCCTGTAAGTCTTAAGCTGTTGGCTCCCAAGGACCTGGGTCCTATCCCTTTCAGATTCAGTTCTCTATGGACTAAAGAGGCAAACTTCATGCAAAAGGTCAGAGACTGTTGGAAAGACCCAGTCAAGGGTTCCCCATTTTTTGATTGGGAGGAAAAACTTAGAAGAGTAAAAGCAATGTTGAAAAACTAGGCCAAGACCTTGCCCAATCCTGCAACTGAAAGGAAAAAAATTCAAAACTCCCTAGAAACACAGTATCTTCATCTAGAAGCAATTGAAATCACAAAAGAAGATCTGGACAAGGAGATGCAGCTTCAGTAGAAATTTTATAAGGCTTTCTTGGGCGAATAAGAATTATGGAGGCTCAAATCCAGGAGTCTTTGGCTCAAAGCAGGTGATAGAAACTCCTCCTCTTCTCATAAGCAAGCTCAAACCATGAAATGTTGTAAATCCATCTCTGAAATCAAAGAAGAAAACGGCACATTAAAGGATTTTTCCAACATCAAAAAGGCAGCTTCCGTAACATTTTAAGAGGTTTTATAGTGAGGACATGGACGCTGGCCAAACCTCTAAACTCCTGGATGTTGTTCCCCGCCTTATCACTACTATAATGAACCAGCTACTAGAAACCAAAATCAACAAAAATGAAGTCAGGGATGCCCTATTTGCAATGGACCCCGACAAAGCTCTGGGACCGAATGGTTTTACAGTTGGATTTCTCCAGACTTGTTGGCAGATTATGGAGAAGGAGTTCTTTAAAATGATTCAAAAGTCCCAAGATTGCCAGAAAATTGGAGGATGCACAAATTTAGCATTTCTCGCCCTCATCCCCAAGGAAAAAGGAGCAAACTCATTCAATAGATTTCGTCCAATCTCCTTATGCAACATTGGATACAAAGTGATAACCAAGGTTATAGTGAACAGGCTGAGAAATATTCTCCCCAAAATCATCCCGGAGAACCAAGGAGGATTCATTCATGGCAGACAACCAGTGGATAACTTCATCCTGGTCCAAGAGGCAATCCATTCCAGTCTACATCGAAAAGAAAAAGGTATGGTCATCAAACTAGACCTAGCAAATGCATTTGATCAGGTAAGGCATAGCTTTTTGATATACGTTTTGCACAAGTTGGGTTTTGGTCAAAATATTATAAATTGGATCCGAGCTTGTATCTCAGAGCCCTAGATTACCCCCTTGGTAAATGGTAGGGCTATTGATTTCTTCAAAACCTCTAGAGGGCTGAGGCAGGGGTGTCCCCTCTTACCCCTCCTCTTTATGTTGTAGGCTTCTGTCCTTAGCTTTTATCTAGATAAGAAACAGCAAGATCAAGAAATAGCTGGCCTGAGCATAGCAAGAGGGGTAAAAAACATCAACCACGCCCTTTTCATTGACGATACCTTGCTACTGGGGGCTGCAACCTCACTTTCAGCTGCCAGATTTAGAGAAGTGCTAGAAGATTTATGTGAAGTCTTGGGCAACAAATTAAATAATGGTAATGTCATATCTACTGCTAGAATATCTCTCCCTCGTCCACAAACTCCATTTCCAGATGTCTAGGCTTTGCAGCCTCTTCAAATTGGACCTCTTTCAAATATCTTGGCCTTCCCATCTTCCTCAAGAGGGCCTTGAGCAAAGACTGGACCCCTCAGATCGAGAAATTCAAATAAAAAATGTAGGCATGGGGATCCTCCTGGCTCAATATTGTTGGCAAAACAGTGCTTATCAAAGTAGTACTCGGTAGCCTTCCTTTATTCCAATTATTTGTCCTCTTGTCACCTATGGGTATCCTCAAGAAGATGGAGGAGCTAATTAGAAAATTTTTCTGGAAGGGAGGCAAGAAAAACAAAAAAAAAAATCCCTCTAGTCAACTGGGGAATTGTCACCAAGCCGCTTCAGGAGGGAGGGTTGAATTTCAAATATCTATGTGCTCAAAACTTAGCCATGGGAGCAACGCTGATTTGGAGAATCATAGCTCCCAATCCAGGTTGGGCACATTTAGCATTATGGACAAAATACTTCAGAGGACAGAGATTCCAAGGCTTGGATCAGCTCAAATCCCATCTTAGAGCCCCCTTTAGTATGCTCAGTAACAAAGCAGCCCCACTGGTGAATGCACACGCCTTCTGGATACCTAGGAATGGTCAATATATCAACCTATGGGATGACTGCATCATGAACAGACCCCCGCTGGCTAAATCGAACCCCATGATCAAGCTGAGGAATTGGATGAAGGACGCCAACATCAAATCGTTGTGGGATATGTCGAGTTGGAGCGGTGACTGCTGGTCTGGTTGGAAGCAACTCCCGGTTCCACTTGCATTGCAAAATGACTACGCAGCTCTCCTTAACATTTTGCATGGGTTGGCTCCTATCCACGCTCAGAGGAAAGACGTCGAAGGTTGGGGTCCACATCGTGAAGGATTCACGGTTTTCTTGGGGTACTCCAAGTGCGTGGAAAGACCTTACGTCCCTCTTAACCTTGCTCCTTGGATTGGCATCTGGAAATTCCCCTCTATTCCAAAAATCGACCATTTATGTTGGCTGCTCTGCCACAAAAAAATCCTTACAGATGACAGGTTACAGAAGAGGGGCTTTCTCGGTCCTTCAAGATGCACGTTATGCAAAGAAATGCTGGAAAATGCCCATCATCTCATGCTAGAGTGCAAATCTGCAGGCCTTATCTAGCAAGAGCTTCTTGGAACCTGGAATCTTAACTTCACCTTCCCCTGTTCCGTCCCAGACCTGTTTGCTGGATGGTTGTCCAAATACCCAGGTCCAAATCCAAAAAACAAAATAATCATAGCAGCTTGGACTGCTCTTCCTAAATTCATCAGCTGGCAAACCTGGTTAGAGAGGAATAGAAGGATATTCAGAAATAAAGAACAAGATTTCAGACTTGTTGCAAATACAGTTAAATGCCAGTTAAACGAATGTCTGAGAGACAAAAGGGATGATACAAACCTATGCCAGTAAGATATTGAGTTGGGTGTTGCACTCAATCTCCAATTCCAAAAATTGACCACCATACCTATCTTTCCCAAGGAATGGCAAATCAGAAAGAAAAAAATAAAAATAATAAATAATAAAAAATAAAAAAAAAAAAAAAAATAATTATATATCTTATATTATATATTTTATTTATATAATGTATTATATTATGAAGAAGAATTTCAGTCCTGGATTTCCAAGCAAACACTTCCTTCTCTTTTCTTTGACACGGCAGCCAAGGGAAACCCAGGAATTGCTAGCGCACGAGGGCTCATAATAAACTCAGAAGAAACTTCTACTCACAGATATGCTTGGGGACTGGGTCACTCCTCTAGCATGCAAGCTGAAGCGATGGCCCTTCTTCAAGGGATAAAACTTCTCAAAGAATTGGGCCACAAGGAGGCAAATGTTTTTGGCAATTCGCAGGTCATCATCAAAATAATGGTGACAAATTCTAATCCAGCAGATCTGCGTCTTGCAAGGACGATTTCAAGGATCAAAGACATGAGAAAGTCCTTGAATTTGAAATTCTTTCATGTACTGAGAGTAAACAACAAAGAGGCAGACATTAAGGCAAACAAGGCAGCCCAGTTATCTACAAGGATTATTCTCAGAGACAAAGAAACTTCATGGGATCCAATCCCCTAATCTTCCATGTTTTACTGCATTTTATTGAAGCAATTTGTATGCATTCATAAGCTCAGGAAAACAACAACAATAGATCACATTATAAAATGTAAAAAGAGGTGATTCATAAGCGTATGTGCTATGACCCTCTTGTTGGAGAGGCGCTCAGAAATCAACTCCATTATTTGTAATCTGAATTGTGGCTTTTTGCCAAAAATCCAATGAAATCCCATAACCGTTTCTGTAAAAAAAAATAATAATAATAATAATAATAAATAAATAAATAAATAAATAAAATTTTACAATTTCTGTTAAATTTAATTAAAAGAGAGATTTGCAAGAAAGACATATTAGGAGCATTATGGAGTAGCATAATACTTTGGAACAACATAACTATTCTTAAGATCAAAATTTGAAAGGTATGGTGATTCATTTAAAAACCTACATAGTAAAAAAAAATTGTATTGCTTTTATTTACAATCTTTCTTTCTTTCTTGCTTATGTGACTGCAAAATTCCACCTTAGGGTTTAATTTCCGCTACCACTTCAGAGTTAGGGTTTTTTTTTTTTTTTTC
>APFE031627677.1:241441-277458 GCA_000404065.3 Pinus taeda | reverse complement strand
AGAACTTAGACTCAAAGGACTATGGACTCAATAATTTGCATTGAAGCAGGGCTTATTTGCGGAATGAAAATGACAGGAGATGAAAGATAAAAATGGAATATGGCAATGGAGAGTAGAAATGGAAATAGGCAATAAGCATGTGAATGAGCCTCTTGCTTTTATTTGTGGGTTATGAATGGACAAAAATGGATGGAAAGTGTATCTGAATGTAAATGGAAAATATGGAGGAAAATGAGATGAATGGTTTATTATGAAATATGGATGTGATGGACGGATGTGACGGAGACAATAGTATCTGAAAGTTTTTCAAGTGTTCGGATCTGATTTTTCATTAACATATTTCCTCTTTGTTGCTAATCATCCTCTTATGAAATAAATTGGTCTCTTTGAGTGACACCATTCTCTTGTAGTCATTTGTCCTTCCTCCTGGAACCTGCAAAAAAAACTAATACTTCTTCTGCAATGGAATGTAAGATTATCAAAGGAGAGAGATGGCCAACTCTCTAGTTATGATATTTACACACAAAACTAAGAATTTGTATTAATGAAACAAGTTCTCAAAGGAAAAATCAAAAGAATTTATACCTGATTTGGAATTAGTGCCTCAAGTTGATGTTGCTTCTTTTCAACAATTTATTTCATTATTTGCCATTTGAAACTCAAATGATGGATTTCTCATTGTGTAAATCTTGTTGAGATCTTTCCAATGGTACTTAAATCATCAAAATCTGATTTTATATGAAAAAGTTAGGCTGATTTGAACAATGAGGTTTTTCTGGCTGCAGAATTAGAGAACAGCTGTGGAATTGGACTTTAGCTGCGGAATGTGCACAATTTCTATAGCTAAAAATCTTGAATAAAAAGTTAGCCATTCATCTTTCATCATCAGTCCAAAATTAATCAGTACCTTCAGAAAAGTAAGCAAATAACTTATTCATTTCATTGATTCAAAATTATTATTTTTTCTTGACATGCAGCGACTTAGTGTGGCGACTTAAGGTGGTGACTCAGTGTGGCGACTTAGTGATAACACACAATTTGACTTCCTTTTGACCGGGGCCTTTTTCATCGAATTGGATCAAGTGAATAGGACACCATCCATGTACTGACATTCCCCCAGCTACCCATGTGGCTTGTTTTGCTTGATGGCACCTACAACCTAGAGTTTAACAAAATAGCTGCGGAAAGTTGAGCGAGCTGCGGAAAATGGCTGCAACAGTCAACCATTAGTTTTAAGTTATTTTCTTCATTGTCTGCATGTAGGAACTCTGTGAATTATAGTGGCATATAGAGAAAACCAAGATACTTACTCTTTCTCTGCATTTTTTTTCGTGTGCTGACGGATTTTATATCATCGCATGCCTTTTGATATTCATATAATACAAATCGATTGAACACAGATTCAAACTGTTTGTGTGTGACATTTATAGTTTATACCATCAACCAAAAGAAAGTGAAGGTGTTGACGAATTGACTTTTTCAGCAAAAACATGTGAAGTGATAATAGTTGTGTTAGCAGGGAATGGAGAAGGTTTGACATAGCGTCCACATATGTAACATGAAACTGTTTGAAGAAACCATTCACGGATTCAACCAAACAAACCACGACATCCAGCTTGGCATAATGAAGTATGAGTAAAAGACAGAAGTTGTGAGGCTTGGTGGGAGACGTGGGTGAGTATGAGTAAAAGACGGAAGTTGTGAGGCTTGGTGGGAGACATGGGCGAGTCTGAGTTAAAAATGAAATAGGATTACACGGGTGGCGGAAGACGTGTTACCTGAAACAACCAAAGCATGCCGTGTTTGAATTGTTCTTTGTTCATTTAATAAAAATCTTTTTTTCCTCATATTCAGTGACACGGTGGATGACCTGGCCGCCAAGGAAATCTGATCTGAGCAGATTTCTCAAGGAAATCAAAATATGGCCGCAACTGTTAAAAAACACTGATTTTTTTCACATGCGGCAGTCAAAAATGGGTTCTAAAGAACCAAATATTTCTCCCATACCACCACGAATCTATTAAAACGGTTTCTGGGTTATCTAACTAACCTAGCTAGCGAAGAAACCCATGTTTTATTTTTTTTTAATTCGCCTCCGTTTTTCCAAATCGTGCTCTCAAAGTTTGACATTTTTCTGAGTTTTGCGTTTTTTCTGAGTTGATGTTCTGTGTTTGTTGCACTCGGCTGTAAGATTGAATCTAAGAGGGGGAAAATTTGTTTTCAGATGCAACCAATAACAAATGAATTAGTAAGGGGAGGAGATGCTAAAAACAAATTCTTTGTGAGCCTTCCAATCGCATAATTTGTATGGTATACACCTGACTGCAACAATCTACTTCTTTTCATGGTGTTTTCGAAATGCCTTTTAAATCCTAAGGACAACGATCACTTCAAAAGTTTCTTCTTTGGTTAGACAATTGCTAGCTGATTCAAATGTCTTTACTCTTAACTTAAATGAGTTTTCTTAAAATGCAACTTGAATCTTGCTGCTGCCTCAGTAGTAATGTGAACAACAGCAAGAGAATCTCTCATACAGAGTTCATCTTCTCTTAGATTCTCAAAAATTTCAAACTCATTAAAATTAATTGTTTTCCTTGGCTCATTGTTATTATATTCTACAAGATATTCAATTAATCCTTCATATCCTTTCTTTGAAAGCCAGATCAGCAGAAGTCCAACCAGATTCCAAAAATGCAGAGTTTTTATTTTAACACAACAGAGTTTTGATTTATTTGGTTTTTTTTTTTTTTTTTTTTATTGAAGCCACAGTGAAAAGCTAGGATTCAAGATAGCCATAGATTGTTTTTCTTTTTTTTTTCTTCTCTGAAATTGTAAAATTTTATAAAAAGGATTAATGATTTTCAATTTCAGGCAGCAAATACTTCAAGAAAAACATGCTAAAACAGGACTTTGACTGAGGTCTTAGGCTGGTTTTTCATCGATCTGAGCTAGGTGACTAGGATAAGATCCATGTCGGGACAATTCTGGAAATGCCCATGTGGTCAATTTCTTCATTGGATGCTTGTAACCTACTAAACCTTCAAACAACTGCGAAATTCTCAACTAGCTGTGGAATCAAGGTACTTTCCGCAGCTAAGTTGCAAGACCTTATTAAAACAGGATACAATGTTTTGAAGACCACTACAAACCATAACCAGACAATTTTGGATAATTTGAACCTATCAAAGCAGTTGAGTTTCATTTTTTTCAATTTTTTTTTTTAATTGAATCAATTGAAATGATGAAGTTTATTTTGTCTCCTTTTTTTTTTAACATAACAATTCTTTTTCTGATCCTCCAGATCACACAAAGTGCAGGAGAAGAGCATACTCAAGAATTATTAATTTTTTTTTTTTACTTAATAATCCTTTTTCTGATCCTCTAGATCACACAAAGTGCAGGAGGAGAGCATACTCAAGAATTATTAATTTTTTTTTTAGATGTAAGAAATAAGGTCTTCTAATTACACTTCCCCGGGAACGACGCAAAAAATGTCTAGTCAATTTAACGTCTTACATTGCTCTACATAAATTATCAATCCGGGTATCGTAAACTGATGAAGTGTGGTGCACCATATGTGCTTAGTTAACCTTTTTTCTTAATTTAGTTTGTTTTTGGACTTATCTTTCCCTAATGTGTGATGGCGAGGATGAAAGTGATGTATGGAGTATAGATCGTGATGGTTTCTACAGCGATTTTCTCAAACTTGAAAGTGCTTAAAAAGAAAGCTTTAAAACAACTAAAATGGAATCAATTCTTAAGAGAAAATAAATGCATCAAATGGTGAACTAATGACAATGGCCCAGTATCCTTGCTGCTGAAAATGAAAAGAAAGAAAAAACTTGAAAAACAACTCAAACTTAAAGCAAAGCAGCTAATGCACACTACTTTAACTTTTTAGATCCTTTTCCCTTCGGCTCAATCTACTTGGTGGGAAGTAATCATAAACAAGTTAAGCAGTATGATATTCAACTGTTCAAAAAAGTAAATTGCATTAAAGAAACTAATCACACTACTTGAATTCTTCAAATCCTTTACCCTTTAGCTCAATCTACCTTGGGGAAGTAATCATGAACATGTCAAGCAATATGATATCTAAATGTAAATTTCATAAAAGAACTAATCACACTACTTAAACTCTTCTAGTCCTTTACCATTCAGCTCAATCTACTTTATGGAAAGCAACCATGAGTTAGCAATATGACAACTAAATCACACTACAGTTAGTAATATTCTGATTCTTTGCTTATATAGTCATTTGACCACAGAGAGAAATCATAAATTGATGAGCAGTATGATATCTAACTAGCAGAAAAAGAAATAAGCAAATCACAACTTGAAAAAAACAGTGCTGAATTTAAACTCTAGAAAATAAAATTTAGCAGGAAGGACAAGATGATCTCATATGCCAATAGTTATCAAAAAGATGAAAATATGCCAATAGTTATCACTAATCTACAATCAACCGGTTGAACACACTTGCATGAATTAAAATTGCATGAATGAAAAATCTAATCTATCAAACTTGAAAGAAATCAAATGACAATGAAATCAAAGCAAAATTTACAAAATGAAATCTACTCTACTTTACATTCTAATATGCTCCATGACATCTACTTCACATCTCCTTCCATGTTGAGAACATCAAAGCTTTATTCAAATTCTTCAAAATTACAGAGTACAACAAAGCTCTCCAAAGCTTTCAAAAGCCATCAAGGAAAAACTACAAACTCCAAGCTAAAGAACTAACTCTCATAAGCTAAGCTTAAGAACTAACAAATGAAGGAGAGATCTCTCCTATTTATACAAAAAGATGAGAAGCCATCTCATTAATGAGATTCCATGAATCTCTCCCTCTACCTCTAGAGTCCTAATCAAAATAGGAACTGATAAGACACATGTCTTCTTAGAGTTACAATACAATTAGGAGATGTGACACATATCCTCATGATCCCATGATTCTTTCCACTCAAATTCGAATTTGGCCTTAGAGTGCCACATAAGGGTCTTCTAAAAGCCTCCTTTCAACCTACACATGTCAACAATCTCAACCCATTTGTTAGGTATAAGCATATGCACATTATTTTCTAATTTTTAACCACAAATTCACTTAAAAGGCTTAGAATTAATAAAGATTGGAAAAACATAAATGTGCCAAATGATAATGAAAGTAGGATGAATATGGTGACATAGTAGTGAAATGGAAGTGATATAATGGACATAATAGTGAAAGTGTAATGGAAATGAATGACATTTTCAAGACTCAACACATTATTCAAATTAACAACATTAATTCTTTTATACTAGTAATGCATTGGTGCTTTTGTACAACTCATAAACACGTATTATTTTATATTAGTAGTGCATCGGTGTTGTAAATTTAAATAAAGCTCCAGGTTTGCAAGATTTTTTTACCTTCCTGGTGTTGTTCCTAAAAAGTACGGCCTGAGGAGTTTGTTGAATATATAAGCACCAGGTGATATACTTTTTAGGCACATGTGTTTTTGAATTCAAAGCCCCGGTGCATAGTCTTGTAGATTGTCTGAGCCAGTGCATTTTTATTATTAAAGCACTGAAGCTTTGATAAAGATAATGCATCGGTGCTCTAAACGTTTGTTTCCAGTCTCGATGCTTTTATTTAGATTTACAACACCAGTGCATTTATATTGGCAGCACATAGATGTTATTTATTCCATCCACTAAAAAAACATCTGCTAAAACCTTCGATCGCCTAGAATTTTTAGTTACAATGAAGTTTCGTTATCAACTTTGCCAAAACATTCCCTAACATAAACATATATTGTAGCAGAGGGTTTTTTTGGCAATTTATGCAAATTTTATAACACCAAAAACCTTTGTTATAACCTATGCTAGAAAGTATTTTCCTTGTAGTGGTATAAGAGAATTGGGTTTGTTTCCTCCAAGAGTAGCTTTTCCTGATAGTGCTTTGATTATTGACATTGAGTCCCCTAGGATTGTCAAATATTTGATTACTTCTTCCTTGGTAATGGAGAGGCTCTGCCATCTCCTGAATGGGATGAGGGCGATGTCATAAGCGCCAAGCTTGAGTTGACATGGTCAGTATAATAGAATTCATTACAGTTGCACCCCACATGCTCAAGGTAGGGAGTGCGGTGTTCTCTGCCTTGAATGCATGGGAGGTGGGTTGGCAAGGTGGCAGAGGGGGACATAAGGGAAGGTGGTAGAGTGGGAAGAGGTATTCGACGTGCAGGGAAGGTGAATGGTATAGCGGAGAAGGCAGGAGATGCAGAGCGAAAGGGAGGTGAAGCAACCAAGTTTGCGGGCAAGCGGCGACTCTTGGGTATGTAGATTGGTCCTGACCTCATTCAATTCATAAGTTTTGGTCAGGTTCAAGGGGAAATTCCATGAGTTGGTGGGAGAGTCGTTGGGGAGGAGGGAGAGGTGTGAAGCCACCCCAGCGAGGCTTAGCCCAGCCAGGGAGGAACCATGGAAGGAAAGGGGGAGCTATGGCTCGACTCTGTGCTATTTTTATTTTGATTTCAAGTAAAAGTTTGGGATATGGCATGATTGATACCAAGCGGAGCCTAGAAACAAGACCTGACCTGAACGACCAGCCTAAGGGTATAGGGATTAAAGGGCAAGCCTCGCTTGGGCGACTGTGTGTAGCTGAGCGAGGCAAGGGAGAGTTCTAGGCAGGGGGTGGGACGCTAGCAGGGTGGGTAATTGGCCGAGCGAACCCGAGAAAATGGCAATGCATAACCATACGAGAGTAGTTAGGGACCCTGAGGGACCTAAGAGGTAGAGAGGTGAGCAGAAAGTGGACAGGAAATTGCCGGCAGAGGCAAGGGTTTGTGGGTATGATAGCACTAGCAATACCTGGCTCCAGATGGGTCTGAGAGCCAGGTCATGGCCGCAAGGGGTGACCAATCTCCGAACCTTCGTAAGGGTGAGAGGAATGGAAATAAACCAGGGGAATCCTGCTCAAATCCCACTTCCACTCACCACCTGTGGGCACAAGGATACCTTTGCCTGTTGTAGGCCAGGCATGGCAGCGAAGTATGGTTATTGTAGTTGCGCTGTGATGAGATGAATGATTTAGTGAAACTAACAATGTTGGAATGTATACAAGTTACAATTCGATAGGGTATGGCTTCAACAAGAAGTGGTCGTGGCCGCGACAACAAGGTCCCGGAACCCCGGGCAACCAAATGACCACGCAGGACGAAAGGCCGCAGGGGTCGTAAGCTCGCCAAGCACTTCATAGTTGAGGAAGTCATGGCATACAAGCAGGAAACAGATGAGGGTGAATGATTTAGTGAAACTAACAATGTTGGAATGTATACAAGTTACAATTCGACAAGGTATGGCTTCAACAAGACGTGGTCGTGGCCGCGGCAACAAGGTCCCGGAACCCCGGGCAACCAAACGACCACTCAGGACGAAAGGCCGCAGGGTTCATAAGCTCGCCAAGCACTTCATATCTGAGGAAGTCGCGGCATACAAGGAGGAAACAGATGACGGTATCCAAAATTTGATAGACGATTGGGAAGACCAGGTAAAGCATGAACTAGAACCGAATGATGAATAAAAGTCTGAAGAACAATGGTGCCTGACCCAGGGACCATAAGAGGGCGAATTACAAAATTCAAGCACACCATGTACCTATATTTTCTGATGAAAAGTCTGCTAGACAAAGTAATGGAGCAAATTTCTATGGGGATGGCAGTTACAATGCATGGCCTTCCCAATTAAAAATAAAAAAAAAATAAAAATGGAGAAGATCCAATTTCAGCTGCACAAACAGGACATTAGGATGGACCGTATGGACCGACACATACCTTGCATTGTGGAGCTATTTAGAATGCCAGAAGCAACTGCTGATAATCCTGCACAGTAGCCTCGGACTCTAAGGAGCAGAATGTCAAGAAAGATTAGTCTTCCTATGCTTAGTTTTTGTTTATGCAGATAACATTTAAATTTCCAGTTGTTTATGTCAGTTGTCATAATTATACAATTTGTGGTCATGAGACTGAAACTTATCTAGCCTTGCTAGAAAGACTGAAGAAGTTATGTTTTTGGATGGCATATAATGCTGATCGATGGACAACAAACTCGGTTTCCCCTTTGGGCGAGTTGAGGGCACCCGGTAAAACCATGTGGTGTAAATTTGCCTTATATATAAAATAGAAAATAGATGGTCTTGCTAAGCATTACAAAAAAAAATGGAAAGGCTTTGCCATAAAAAATATGCTTTTGCAAGATTATTGGAAACACTTCCCAATCCCTAAGCATGATCCACCACCTTTTTTTCATTGGGATCATGAAGGCTCCCTCCCACAAATACCACCCTGAATCACCGTCAATTGTTATAAAAGCAATTTGTGTTCATTGATTGAACACACATTTTGTAACTGAAATGTATTCACATATATATTATGTATCACACAAAGCACATAACAAAGGATCTAATATGAATTGGTCCTTATCATTTCTCTCCCACACTCTTTTTCACTGAGCATTATACTCGGTGATTACAAAATATACAAACATTGTTATGCTCTAATTTCCTTTGTGCACATACGATTCATTCTTTACTTTCATTTCTTTTCATGCTTCTACACTCGTAACTTAATCAATTCAATTTATATATGTTATCTTTTAATTTGCATCTTGAAATTTAATAATCCAATCGTAATGTACAACTTTGTATTCTTCTTTGTGATACCCTTCTTTGTTGAAATATCATATCACATTATTCCCCTTTCGCACTCAACCCTTGCATTCATCCCGATGTCGTCCTCTATACCATCTTTTGCATTTTTCCATACTTTACAAACAATGCACTTAATTTCATATGTGGACTCGCCCTACACTCCCACTTCCTTTATTGCATGCTTATGTCCTCCATACCACTAGTATGTGTTATACCTTTTTAACATACTTTCATTTTTTAAGTCCAAGGGGTTAGTTCAACTAATTGTTGACAATTGTTTTTTTAGGATAATTAAAAAACTAGTCGCTTGTCACCAAGGAGACTTGAGATCTAGTGAGTGGGACTACCACTATACTCATAAGCCTAATGCATCTGCCCGCAAGCCTTGTTAAATAGGTAAAACAAGTTTCAAAGTTGGGCGAGGCCCCATTATTGGTTGGAGAATGCCTTCCAGTGTGGGGTTCCCACCATTTGACAATGTTGCTATCACTTGGCTAGTTTCATATGGGAAAATGCATAGTCTAAAGCTCCTGAGATATGGTGCATTAGTCTACAACATCAGATTTACTAGTGTTGCCATTTACAAATGTTAATAAACATCACTTGAATTTTCCCACAACCTTTTTTTTAATAAATTCGGTTATGATATATTCATTCGAAAAAAGAAGGGAGATAAACTCTGAGATACAAAATATTTGAGCAGATCAGGAAGGAAGATGGAGCAAAATTCTTTGATCTGTTGTTTCCTGCTTTTGCATGAAGCTGGAAAATTCCTAATTTACCTACTACATTTGGATTATAAGTTCTAACATATTGTTGATGCAAAATAGTATATTTTCTTGTCATGATTAACTGAGTTGATCCAAATTTATACAGGAATGGAAGAAATTACAGATATAACCATAAATACAGAGATGCAACAAAAATAACACTTCATTTCATTAATATCAAATATGGAAATATGATTTTCTTTGGAAAAAAAAAAATATGGAAATATGCTTACAAACATAATGGAAATAAGACTAGCTCGAGATATCGTAGCATATCTCTGAGAAGAGATGTGGCGGCTACATGCCTTTGGACTGTGTTACAATGAGGCTCAAAGGCCTATTTATTATTGAGAAACAACAGAAAACCCTAAACATCCAAAAACCTAACCCTAGGGGATGAAGCGCCAAACTATGGGCCCAGTTTGGGTAAATTGGTATATCAACTTCTCAGGGTCGTAACTTTGGCATACGATCTTCGTTTGACGTGCACAATACCTCGTTAGAAAGATCTATCTGAGGAATACGACTTTTGAATGGCCACCATTAGGAAAAGTACCATGTTGGCCCCGATTTTTCCAAAAAAAACGTTGTTTAGGGCCTCAAAATGGCTCTGAAAGTTCAGGACTCGAAAAAACTGCCAAAAATAGTAAATTGTGCTACAAATAAGAAAATTGAAAAACTGAAAGAAACAATGGTGGGGGTCCGAGTGGAATAGGTGGGTTGGAACCAATATCCACACGGATCATTCCTCCCCCTTAGGAAGTAATGGTCCCCATTGTGTTGAGTTCCTCCATGAGATGAGGAAACTTTTGCTAAACTTGGTCCTTGGTGAGCCACTTGCCCTGGTGAAGGAGCTGGCCTGCTTTGACAACTCGATATAGTTGGATCCTTTCCTATCAGGTGTTCTTGATCTAGGTGTTCATGATCCGATCTGTTGTGGCTTGTTCCATGCAGTCTGGATTTAACTCTATAGGTGTGAGTTGTTATGCAATGTCTGATGTGTCCAACAATGGTGGGAAATATGGTCGAAGGTAGTCCACATTGAACACTGGGTGCATGCCAAGGAATGGGGGAATGTTAAGCTCAAATGCATTGTCTCGCACAACCTTGGTAATGGTGTAAGGACCATATCGAAGTGATCTGAGTTTCCGATAAGCTCCAGTAAGGCGTTCCTTCTGCAAATACAACTAGACTTTTTCGCCCACCTAAAACTTGTGTGGCACCCAATGTTTATCATGTCATTGCTTTTACTTGGCATTTGATTTCTCCATAATATGGTGGACCTGTTGGCGAATGTGTTGGATGTGCTCAATGAGGTTGTTTACCTTATCAACTTTAGATTGGACATGAGTTGAATCAGCTTGAGTAATTGCAAATGGTATGGCCACATCAATGGGACATAGTGGCTGGAATCCCAAGCCCACGTGAAAATGGTTGTGGCCAATCGAGCTATGGAGAGCCCGGTTATATTTATGTTGGAAATAGGGGAGGCTCTCATCCCATGTGCGTGGATTCTTTGAGTTGTACATGCACATAATGTGTACGATCATCATATTGACGACCTTTGTTCGACCATCGATTTGGGGATGGAAAGATGTGGACTTAATGAGCTTGGCATCCAGCATCAACCAAAGACTGGACCAAAATGTACTGAGGAACATGTTGTCCCGATTTGAGATGATAGACTGTGGGATCCCAAAGTGTACCCGCACTCGTTCAAACAAGAGTTTAGCAGTGGATTCTGTTGTGATATTCTTCTTGCAGGCCGCCTTAATGGCCATCTTCGAGAATTTGTTGACGACCATAAAAACACAATAGTTTCCATGCTAAGTAGAAGGAAGGCTCGACATGTAATCCATGGAGATGGATTCCCAAGTTCGACTAGAAGTAGGTAGCGAAATATAGAGGCATTTCTTCTTAATGGTCAACTTGGCAATGACGTAGGCAATGCAGGATCTGATGTACTTCCTGACATCATGTCGAAGATTTGGCTAATAGAAATACTTTTGCAGTACTGTCATTGTTTTCTTGACCCTGAAATGCCCAGCGGCCTGATTGTAGTGCACTTACCAAATCATCTTGGCACGCTCGCTTGAAGGAACAAAAGGTGTCCCAAGTGGCATAACAAGGAATCGTGGAGGTGAACATCTAGACCTTGTTGACCTCCAAGGGCATCTGGTACGTGTGGCCGAATTCTGGGTCGCTTTTGTAGAGAAGTGGCCAATCATAAGTCTCGTGCCCATAGAGTTGAGTATGGTGGTTAACACCATGGTCGATGGTCGACTGAGGTAGTCTGCAACATTATTGATGTTGCCCTTTTTGTCCTTGATATTTAAATGGAACTGTTGTAAGTATGTGGACCACTTCCGATGGCGATCATTCTGCAACTTCCCTTGCGTCTATATGAACTACAGGGGTAGGTGGTCTGCGTGGATGATCGTCTCCTTCACTAAAATGTAATGCTTCCATTGTCGGCAGGCATGCACAATGGAATACATCTCTTTGTCATAAGTGGGATACTTCTGAACCGTTTCTGAAAGTGTCTCACTGTGATATGCCACTCGATGCCCCTGTTGAGTAAGGACTGCCCCAATAGCATAATCAGAGGCATTTGTCTCGATCTCAAATGGTTGTTGCAAGTTTGGTAATGTGAGTACTGGTGCAGAGCAAAGGTGATGTTTCAACTCTATGAATGCCTTCTGATAAGATTCAGACCAAAAGAATTTTGCTTTCGCTCCTCCCTTGGTGACTTGACTCAAGGGACAAGTGATATGGGGGAACCCCAACACGAACCTGCGGTAGAAATTGGCAAGACCCAAAAAGCTGCACCCCCCGTTCATCAATAATGTATCTCAGATACTGAACCTGGGTCACGCCAAAAGTGCATTTCTCCAAATTAGCACACATGTTTGTGTTGCCGCAGTGTTTGGAGAACCTGTCAGATGTGGTGGAGGTGCTCTTCCCAACTCTAGTTGAAGATCGGGATGTCATCCAAGTATACCACTATAAATGAGTTGATGAATGGCTGCAATATGTCATCCATCAGCGCCATGAAGGTTGCAAGAAAATTCTTCAACTTGAAAGGCATAACCAACCATTCGAAAAGGCCCTCCTTGACTTTGAAGCTAGTCTTCCACATATCAGAGGGTTTGATTGGTACTTGGTGATATCCGGACTTCAAGTCAATCTTGCTAAAATATTTTTCCCCCTTGAGTTAGTCCAGAAGGTCATCAATCCATGGGATTGGGTACCTATTACGGACAATGATCTTGTTCAGCACCCAATATTCAATACAGAGTCTCCTAGTTCCATCCTTCTTCTATACCAACACGATCGGGCTCCCATACATTGTTCTCTAGAATGCAACACTGATAGATTGGTCCATTGGGTAACGACACACTTGGGGTCAGATCAATGGCGTGCTTGACTTGACAGTGCAAAGGCACCCCTATGGGGGAGGTGAAGATGTCCTTGTACTCCTCCTCGACCTTGTCCATCTGTTGTTGTCGTGCGGAGGGGCCCTATCTGGATGTTGTGGCCACCGTCTTCTTCTTTCCCTGAGGGCGTATCATCAGGAAAACAAATTTCCCGGTTTTGGAAATGACCTTACTACATTGTTTTGAAGTAACCAAAGAGATGGAGGTAAGTGGTGCTACCTCTAGTATCCTATACAACATATTTCCCAAGGTAATAATAACAACGTGAGGCCTTGACTCATACATAGCATGTCGCTTCCACAAGTATGGTTAGCCTAATAATACATCACAAACATCAAGGGGATCAATGTCACATAATACATCATCTGTGAAGGACTTGATGCTGTATGGAAGGTGAAATCGTTGGCTCACATGAAGATCCCGTCCTTGGTGAAGCCACCCAATGGTGTATGGTTGTGGGTGTCTCGTGGTCAGTAAGCCCAACTGCTTCACAACCTATGCTACAATGAGGTTCTTTTGGCTCCTGCTGTCGATAGTGAACTATAGTCCTTTACCCACATCTGGGAATGGAAGAGGCACTTCTCCTCCTTTGGATCTTTGTGGTGGCAACGATGGCGTTGGGCTCCACATCGATAATCTGCTTCCCTTTGTCATTCCCCTTGTCGGGTTTTCACTCAGAGTCGAAACACGCATCTGATTCTAAAGCCTTCAGCTCGGCCACTAGTGACTACTTGGCCCAACACTCACTTGTGTTGTGAGTGGAGCTCTTATGGAAATCGCACCACTTTCCCATGTCCTTCTTCGACTTTGTGGTGTTTTTCTTTGCTTTCGATTTTGGCGAGTTGTCATGGGCAGTCCTGCCTTGGCTTTGTCCTTTGTTCTACAGTTTGGGGCACCTTTCCGTTGCTTCAGATTTGTAGATCCAAAGTCTCACTTATTTTGTTTAAATTTCTGCTCGATCTTGACGACATATCTATACGCCGTGTCGAGCGAGAAGATGTCCACGAACTCCATCTCATCCTAAATGTATCTGTGTAGGCAGCTTCAGTACTTGAGTACCAAATGTTTCTTATAATACTTGATACATAAATTCGTGTGGAGGGTATGAAAAACATTGGTAAACCCTGGCACATCTTGATCCCTTCCCTGCTGCAACTGGTCCACTTTATGTATTTATCCTCATAGCTCCCGACATGGTAGTACTGCTCTTTGATGGCATCTCGGAATTAATTCCAAGTGGGAGTGGTTGAAAACAATGAGGTCGTACTTTCATCCTTCTGCTCACAGTAGGTTTCCCACCCGTCCTTGACGTGGGGCACAAATTTGAGAAGAGAAAAATTAATATTGGAAAATTCATGAACAAAAAAGATCCTTCTAACATATTTAACCATTTATCTACATCGTCTGTATCTATTTGGCCTTTAAATATGGGAATGTCAAAGTTTACTTGTACATTAAAAGGAGTGGAGCCTCCAGAGTCGCTACTGGATGTGGATGCACCACCAGTGGGAAACCGTTGAGGGATCTGGGCAAAGTTATCCATCATCGTGTTCCTTTGTTTCTCGAGGGCCTCCTCGAGAAATAATTTGATAGGATCTCCTACTCCCTCATCTTTCTTTTCTTCCCCCATGGGCGTCCGTAAGGGTTTGCAAGGTTGATCTTGCAAATGTTCAACCAGATCAAGCCCTAACTCCTTATATCCTGACCTCGTTGGGGACATGCAAAGAAAAACAGAGAAAGAGCAGACTGATCTGATACCACTGATCCAGATTTAAAAAGGAACGCAACAAATTACAGGTATAGCCATAAATATAGAGATGTAACTTAAATAACACTTCTCATTAATATCAAACTTTGAAATATGCTTACAAACAGAATGGAAATAAGACTAGCTCGGGAGATGGTAGCTTATCTCTGAGAAGAGATGTGGCGGCTATGATCCAGGTGGATATTGGTGGCCACCCGCCTATTCCACTTGGACCCTCACCATTGTTTCGTTCAGTTTTTAGTTTCCTTAATTGTAGCACAATTTACTATTTTTGGAAGTTTTTCGGGTCCTGAAATTCCAGAGCCGTTTTGAGGCCCTAAACGATGTTTTTTGGCAAAATTCCTTTGAAGATTATATGGGTAGTTGCATCAGTAGTTGTATTCCTCGGAGATATCTTTCCAACGAGGTATCATACACGTCAAACAGAGGTAATATGACCAAGTTACGAGCCTCAGAAGTTTGCTGCCCAACTAACCCCAATGAGGCACATAAACTCTTGGTGTTACATCTCCTTGGTTTAGGGTTTTGGTTGTTTAGGGTTTTTTCTTATTGTTCAATAATAAAAAGGCCCTTAAGCCTCATTATAACTCAATTCAGAGGCATGTAGCCGCCACATCTCTTCTAAGAGATAAACTACCATTGCCCGAGTTATCTTATTTCCATTCTATTTGTAAGCATAGTTCAATATTTTCCTATTAATAAAATGAAGTGTTTTTAGATTAGGCTACATGCCTCTAAACTATGTTACAATGAGGCTCAAAGGCATATTCAATATGGAGAAACAATGGAAAACCCTAAACATCCAAAAACCTAACCCTAGGAGATGAAGCGCCAAACTATGGGCCCCGTTTGGGTAAATTGGTACATCAACTTCCCGGGGTCATAACTTTGGCATACAATCTCCGTTTGACGTGCATAATACCTCGTTAGGAATATCTATCTGAGGACTACAACTTTTGAATGACCAACAGTAATAAAAGCTCCATGTTGGCCCCAGTTTTCCCATAAAAACGTCATTTAGGGCTTCAAAACGGCTCCGGAAGTTCAAGACTCGAAAAAATTGCCAAAAGTAGTAAATTATGCTACAAGTAAGGAAATTGAAAAACTAAAAGAGAACAATGGTGGGGGTCCAAGTGGAATAAGCGGGTGGCCACCAATATCCACTTGGATCATAAGTAGTGATTCAAAACAAATATAGGAAATGCATTCTGATTGTGAGAGAGCATATTTCTAATGAGTTATGAGACAAAACATAAGTTGTCTCTTCTTTTTATTCTTTGTTGATCGATTTTTATTCCTTCTACTGGTACCCACTGCAACGATCATTTGAGTTTAAGTTCTCCCTGAACTTCTTTCCCACCATATCTTCTATATATTGGAGAGCATGCTCAATATGAGCACAACACTCATTGAGTTTGTCAATGGTTTTCCTGTGGTTTGTGCATTGATCATATAGGCACCCAAATGTGTAAGAACATCTATCCTTCCATTGGTTATGAAGCATCTTGATATGTTCCAGTGCAACTCTGATAATGTTGCAGTGGGGACAACATTGGATCAGATCCATTAAATAAGGATATGGAGCTCTACAGGCTCAAAAATATCGAGAGTAGAATGAGGAGAAAAGGTGTTGTAAGGGAGCAAGGAGAAGAGAAAGGAAGGTTCTTTGTAGGGGAGTGAAGGGAGAAGGAAGGGAGGCCCGCAGTAGGGAGGAGGAATGAGATTAAAAAGGCAGCTTGACGCTTCAATGAGATGAGGCTCAAATGGTAGTGCGATGTAAGGAGTGGAACAAGGGGAGGAATATAAAGATAGAGGAGGGAAAATCAGGAACCTGTGAACCCTGGGGAAATCTACACTTAGATATTTTGGCCTACAAAAAAGACAAGAGAAGTGAAACGAGGAGAGTATATTATCAACTTGGGAGATGGAGCTTTGATTGTGAGAGATTTCATGGAGATTTTGACTAAGTTAGGTCTTAGATAGGAGGGGACAAATTTGGATTTATCTGTGATCCAATTGTGCATGTGAAAAGATGAGAGATTATGGGAAGAGTTTTAGAAAGATATCCTCATTGATTCTGACCTCTCCTCGGGATCTGGTACAGGTTTTATTTGCAAGATCATCAACTCTACTATTGTTTTCTCTGAGAATATGATAGTATGAGATCTATCTAAGATTTTTCATATAATTTTGTATTGTGGAAACAATTTAGGCTAGGTCAGCGTTCTTGAGGGTCCTTTTTTAACCATATATTGGATAAGGATAGTTGAGTCACCAAATACAATTGGATTCATGTAGCTTCCATTACAAATAATGTGTGCTCCCAACAAAAAACCATAAGCATCAACCGTGTTATTTTACTTAATACCCAGACCCCACTCAAATGTGACAAAGTTTTCCAGCTCCAACAAGTCTAGGATTTGATTTGGAGGCGCCATCAAAGAAGAGACAAAACCTCTTGAGAGTTTTTAGCCAAATTGAGAAATCTTGCTCTTTCAATCGAACCTTCCATTTATTAGATATGAGGGGAGTTCTCATGGGGAAGACAAACCAAACTTGGAGGATGATCCAGAACAAATTTGAGCCAAAGTATTTATTCATCTTGAAGGAGCTTGTCATCAATTTTTTTGTTCCCTTTTGATAGGATGACTTTCATGGAAAGGCTCCAGGTTTTGGCTAGATTTTTTCTAACTTCAGGGTTTATATTTTAGAAGATGCACTCATTCCTTGTTAACCAGATCTGTCAACATAAGAAAGATGGAAGGTAGGTCTAAAAGCGCTTCAACCTGTTCTTACTTTTAAAGGGATAAGGGTAGTTGGAATTCTAGTTAGCAAAAAGTTAGTTAAGCTAAGATTGGAGTTGACATGGACTTGGAGAGGGCTAAATAGGGTTTTCCAACATTTGATAGAGAATTCACAAATGATAACTAAATGAAGAATTGTTTCCTCTGCGTTAGAGTAGAAGGGGCAGATGGAGGGACCTTGAATACCTCCCTTTCTAAGATTATATGTTGTAAGAATTTCCCCTTGAGCATGGTCCATATAAAATTTTTGATTCTAGGGAGGGTTTTAATTTTCCATACTATCTTCCAGAGAGGCCAAACGAGTTGTTGATGATCTTCTTGTAGTTTCCCATACCTAGACTTAATATTCATGACCTGTTGGAATCCATTTAAATTTATCTTGTTGTCTAAAGCTAACTGGGGTCACTCCCTTAAGATGGTGTAGGAGCAAATTCCATTGTTGAAGAAGCTTGGGGGGGGGGGGGGGGGTGTAGGGATTCCAACCATCCCATGAATTGTCATGTTGACTCCAAGAGGAAATTTGATCAAGAGTTAAGATGCCTTTGCTTTTCATCCAAGTCTTGATATGGAGAATGCCTTGAAGATTAGAAAGGGAAGGATTTCCCATTATTCTATCAATCCAAATATTTATGTCATGCCCTCCCCCAAGGATTCTAAAGTTATTAGCTTTGGTTAAAGGTAAAGCTTTTTTGCAAAGTTTCCATATTTGGGAACAAGGCCTGGTAGGTAGTTGTGAAGAGAGAAGATGGTGTTAAGAAGAGTTGATATATTTGTGCTCAAGAATTTGTTTCCATCAAGAGGCTTCATCAGAGATAAGCCTCCATATAAGTTTTGCTCCCAGAGAAATGTTCATCAATCTCGGGAGCCAGATAGAAGTTCCTCCACTCTCACAGAGAGTTGTAACTTGTTTCCAATTGACCAAACTAAAATTTTGGTGTTAGTTTTTCCTCCTTGCCATAGAATTTATTTTTATAATTAATTCAATTTGCTTTTGGATCCTCAATGGAGTTTGTATAATTGTGAATTGATATAATGGGAGGGAGGAGAGATTTTTTTTAATCAGAGTTATTTGCCTAGCCAAATTGAGCCATTCCATTCCCTAGTTCAACATTTTCTTCCTAATTTTGTTTACTATGACATACCAAACCTCATCTTTCATGACACCTTTTGATATTGGTAAGCCAAAAAGCTTGAAATGAGACCATTTTGTTTTGGAGGGAATACCAAAAATTTGGGAGATTCAATGAAGAGTTCTAATAGGGGAATTCCACCCAAATATACTGCTCTTTGCGTTATTTAGAAGACCTCCCAAGGCCTCAAAAAATTGATCCAAAATGACTTTAAATCTTCTAGCAACCGTGCAGGAGGCTCCACCCATGAACAAGGTATCATCAACAAGTTGAGAATGATTCATAATCTTGACTCCTCTATTGAATTAGAACCCAGTGATAAGACCATTGTGCCTATTGTGTTCTAGCTTCCTGCTCAGAGATTCAACCATTATAATATAGAGAAAGGGAGAAATAGGGCAGCCTTGCCTAAGGCTTATGGAACTTTGGAAAAAAATTCTTGGCCTTCCAATAACTAAGGGGTCTATACAAGGCCCTTGGATACAAGCTTTTATGAGGTCAATGAAATCTGTAGCAAAACCACATTTTTGAAGGATAGTTAATAGAAATGAGTGGCTAACTCTATCAAAGGCATTGGCCATGTCAAGCTTCAAGATGAAACCTAGCTAATTTTTGGATAGACTAGAGTGGATAACTTCTTGGACCAATAGGATATTGTCAACTATTTGTTTATTTGAAACAAAACCACCTTGATTTTCAGAAATCAAGAGTGGGAGGAGAAGTTTGATTTTATATGCTAGGATCTTTGTTATAATCTTGTAAGATGAATTGCACAAGGATATACGTCTAAATTGATGAAAGGAGGTAAGCTTAGTTTCTTTGAGAATAGGGGCCAAGAAAGTAGAGTTGGTATTGCCTCCAATTTTTGCATTTTCGGTGAACCCAATGAATCATCTTTAGGAGATATTTTTTAATGAGCTCCTCGAAGGATTGATAAAAACAATAGAGAAGCCATCTAGCCCTGGAGCTTTGTCAAGGTGAAGGTTCCATATTACATTTTTGAGTTCCTCTTCTTCAATAGACTTAGTTGAAACAACATTAGACTCATTCGAGACTAAATTTGGTATATGTCTTATGAAGTCTTCATCATTTTTGTTCTCTTCTTCAACAACTAACAATATTTTAAAGTGATGATGCACTTCTTCTTTAATTTCTTCTTGCCCTTTGATTTCAGAATTCCCTTCTCCCATAATTATCTCAATGCGATTCTTTACACTTCGCATTTTGGTAAGGTTACGAAAGAAAGAAATATTCTTGTCACCAACATGAATCCATAAATTCCTGGATTTAATTCTCCATGTTTCATCCTCCCTTCTATTGGTCTTGTAGATTTCCCAATAGATCTCTTTTTCTTTCAATTGCATTTCTTTGGTAACCTCTTTAGTTTCCGTACTTGCTTGGACTTGATCGAACTCTGATTGAAGCTAAAGTTTCTTTTGTTTTGGCTCTTTGTAATGGGGTCTGGCACACTCTTTAAGTTTGATCCTGACTTTCTTTAGCTTAGTTTCCCAAATGTAGCTTGGACATCCATTGATGCTTAGTTTCCATGTTGAAACCACCAACTTCTTGACCTCTTCGATGGTAGACCACAAAGGATTATATCGAAAAGGGAGTGGACCCAAATTAACATTTTCACCAAATCTAAGAGAGATGGGCTTATGATCAAAAGCTGCAAAAGAAATAATTGTTAAAATCATTGGTTCAGTTCCAGAGATAAGGCTGACATGAATTAGGAATCTATCCAATCTTTCTTTTATATTGCATGGACCCGTTCTTTTATTACTTTAGGTAATTTTTCCATTCTTTGGGATGATTTCCATTAGATTGTGGGCTTCTATTATGCTCTCGAGCTTATATCTATATGGGTCTGGTAGGAAGCTGCCTCCACGCTTTTATTTGACATTCAAAATCAAGTTGAAATCACCTCCAACTATTACATTTCTATTGACTTCTAAATCTAACTGATCAGCTAAGGATTGCCAACATTGATCCTTACCTCTAAAATGAGAGGGTGCATAGAGGTTGGAAATGATGATTTGCTTTCTAGAATTTTGTTTTTGATTTATGTTTTGATCCAATGTTGCTCTTAAGCGAGCAAATTAGTTCCCAGGAAGAGTGTTTCCATATTGTGCAAATACCTCTAGAAGCTCCTCTAACAATTATTGCTATTCCTTGAAAGTGCTTTATTTTTTTGAATTATCTTATTCATTTCTTGTTCTCTTGACATGGTATCTTGAAGTAGAAGAATATTAGGGCATTCAGTTCTTATCATATCTATTGCTGCATTTACTTTCAAGGAGTGCCCAAGGCCTCTACAATTCCAGGAGACCAGATTCATTATTTAATATGTGATGGAGTTGAGGATCCTTTTCCTCTCACTATTTGATTGAACATTTCCTTGGGTCCTACACTTTTGTCAATATAGGTTTCCATTGGTCCCTGAGTTCCCATGGCCATGTCTTTTTGCGCTGCTTCATCTTGTATTTCCTTATTTGTTTTCCTTCCATATTTTTGTGGTTCTTAGGAGGAGCAAGTGTTTCTTTGCATTTGGTTCTAGTGACAATCCTTTCAAAAGAGGGGACAAGAGGGCTTGATGGGGCACAAGGATAGGCTAGAAGAGGGAGAGGGGGAGGGGGGAGAGAGGGAGAAGGGGGAGACGAGGGAGGGGAGGCAAGGGAGGGATCAAGGATGAGATGCTCTACATAATCCCTTGTAGAGGGAAAGTTAAGAGGAGAGGTCAAGGAGGCAAAAGGGTTGGAGTCTGAAGGCTGGGAAAGCAAAGAGGGTGGGGGGGAGCAGCTTGAGGAGGGGGTTCAGAAGGGGACAGACATAATACTTTGTAGGTTTATTTCCATTTTTTTTTTTTGTGTTTCACAGGTTCCCATTGAGTTTCTTGTGTTTTGGTTGTTTCATATGATTCTCGCTTTGGACATCTATTTGAGAAATGACCATATTCATGACATAAATTACATTTTAAGGGAAGTTGCTCGTAATCCAGTTGTTGAACGTGAGCCCAGTTATCAATCTTGATCTTCACAACTTATGAGAGTTCTTTGCCCATATCGAATTCCACACAAATTCTAGCACAAACATGCATGTTTTCTTTTGGCTCACTTCTGTCGATGTATTTTCCAAAAGCATTGCCAATATCTTTTATAGAATCAACTCCCCAACAATGAAGGGGAAGGTGAGGAAGACGAACCAGACCAAAGCTGCATTAGGGATATTAAGTTTAGGATCAAAATCTAGACTCCATCTATTCAGATAATGACCTTTGGTGTCCATGAAATATGGCCCATTTATGAAGATAAGATCTCGATCTTCCCTAGATTTGAAGTAGAAAGTGAAATATCCCCTTCCACAAAAGCGAATAGATATTTGGCCTTGGGTTTTGGCAACCCAATTTCTTTCCACCCATTTTTGAACTGTCTTTGGAGAACGCTAGAGGCTAGTGAACTGTCCAACTAGACCTTGCCGAGCGAGAGAAAGAATTGCTTTATGAGGCATAGAGGGAGGAAAATCGATTTCTGTGATATCATCCATCCTTTTGACGAACTTGGAGATCGAAGGACGCTCACAGGGAGCTTGAAGGGAGGAAATAAGGTTGGATAAAGGCAGAGCAACGACATCCAAATGAGTCATATGAATAGGGCGAGCCCCCTTCTGATTAAACTCTGGAGGGGCCATCAAAAGAAAGAGCAGAGAGATAATCGAGGTCGCAACAGCTTAGAGAAAAACGTGACGCAAGAGAGCCAACTACATTTTTCTTCCCACAACCTTTTATTAAATAAAAACCACATATATTTTTTACCCACACATTATTTTTATCCTATTTAATTTTATTATAGTTCTTTATCACACCCTCACCATGGTTAAAGTTTTCATAAATGTTTTCATATCACACACTAAACACACTTTAACCTATACTAAAAAGTTCTTAAGACATAAAACCCTGACTTATTTAACCTTAAATAAGCAAGATAATGTCACCCTCCACCATATAAAATAACCTTTAATACATAAATAAAGGAGAATATTGCACATCAAAATACTAAATATTAAATGCTATATATTATGTGATGTGCATCACCCAAAAATACATAACATTTAATGTTACACCTTAAATGCTACGTATTATGTGATGTGCATCCTTATATTTAAAGTAATTTTGAATCCAATGACACACCCAAAATACAAAACATTTAATGCTTTATAAGATGCATAGTGCACGCTGGAAGGTCTCTTTCCATGAATTTGGAAATGAAACACATCCTTTGGAAATGATGGACTTTTAAAGATAAGCCTTCTTTGAAATGAAATGACCCTTTGTGTGTGATTTAATTATTAGTTTATAATGAAATTGCAAGACCCAGAGTGCACTTCATTATTAGCAATTAATTGATGTGATATGTTGTGATATGTGAATTCCATCCGGGTTTAAAGTGGCATTACATGGAGAAGTGACCATCACTTCATTGGATAGTCTCTTCTGATAGGTAAATTCCAAAGGTGTTTAAATTTGGAATATGATAGCATATGTACTTAGGAAATAATAGATTACAAGTAAATATTGTATAATTTTGGTTTGTGTAACAATAGATTATATGTAATTATTGATAATAATTTTAGTTAGTGATACATTGTATAAGTTATTTTTAATTTATAATTAGGGTAGATTCATCTTAACTCTAGATTTATCAAAGAGGGTTTAAATTTTTTAAGGTGTAAACATTTTTTTAAGTGTAAAACTTGAGGAAAGGTTTGGATCCCGAAAAATTCGATGCTTGATAAATCCAAGATTAAGATGAATCTACGTTGATTTACATATAGATAATTGTTTAAAAATAAAGCATAATTTTTGAGACATAAGAACTATAAATACATGAAGCAAAATCATTAAAATGTGATAATTTTTCAGACATAAGAACTATAAATACATGAAGCAAAATCATTAAAATGTGATTCCTTGTTTTTTATTTGAAAACTTTGATGTTTTGAAGGGGAAGACTTACCTTTACTAATAATAGCCACCCATAAGATTGACAACTCAAGGTTCTAATCCTTGAATCACTTTGTGAATCTATATATAACTCTCACACAAAAAGATTCAAATATAGCACAACAAATTGACAATTGGTTATTTTTACGTGTGGAAATTCATTTAAATTGTATGCATTTAAGTAGGCTACGTTACAGAAAAATACCATGGGAAAAAACCATGGGGTGTGAAAAACAAAGAGTCAAAATGTTTACATAATGGTAAATTGACTATTTTTATTTTATTTTATTTTATTTCATAGGCTAGATTAGAGAAGATTACCATGGGAAAAAACCATGGTTGTGAAAACCATGAGTCAAAATGTTTCATAAAGGTAAATTGGCTATTTTATTTTAGTTAAATAATTTATTTTTTATTCATTGATTTTATATTATATATTTCTTGTTTTATTATTTTATTTTGATGTAGTTAAAAGTATTTTTTTTAATAATTAATCATTAGGTTTTTTTTTTTTTTTTTTGTAATTTGAGTGAGTAAAAATGTTAAAAATTACAACATTTTTCCCATACTAGGTCTATTTTTTGTTTATTTGTCTGTCAAGTTGTTTGTGTTCCTCAATGCTTGACCCAGTGGCATCTAAGCCGTCAAAGTCTCAGGGGCATCTAAGCCGTCAAAGTCTCACCCAGGGATCACAACCAGGGGCGTCAAATCCCACGAGTCACCACCCAAGTTGTCAAAGTCACCACCCCGGGATCACAACCAGGGGTGTCAAAGTCTTAGGGGCATCTAAGCTGTCAAAGTCACCACCAAGGGATCACACTAGGGGCGACAAAGTCCTAGGGGCATCTACGTTGTCAAAGTCAACACCCAAGTTGTCAAAGTCACCACCCAGGGATCACACCCAGGAGAGTCAAAGTCCCAGGGGCATCTAAGCTGTCAAAGTCACCACCACACAGGGATCACAGGGGCATCTAAGCTATCAAAGTCACCACCACACAAGGATCACACTGTAACATCCCTAAGTAACTTAGCGTAAATTAAACAGTTGAGAAATAATTATGAATCAGTTATTAACTGATTCTTGATACGCATGAAACTAAGTTGAGAAATAATTACGAATCAGTTATTAACTGATTCTTGATATGCGGGGAACTGAATGAGGAAAAAATAGTTAGGTGTCAAATAATGGAGGAAAAGCCTCTAACAAATTATTCCTCCAACTACCCCACCCTTCAGTAAATGTATAACTATGCTCCTGGGTATACATTACACCTCATTAATGACTGTGAAGTTTAGGTAAGGTGGCAGAAAGAAAGATTTCTGCTAGATGTATTTGTTGTCATCGGGTAACTTGGGATGCTTGAGCATGCATTTAAAAGATCAAGCGTTGAGTTTGTGTTGGCGGCTATAAGGAAACCTCCTACGGAAGATGGAGGGAGGTTTTGCGTGGGAATGAACGACATCAGGCATTGGGTGGACTGTTCCTGGTAACTTGGATTATTTACAGATTACGCACAGAATTGCAATTATTTGTAGATTATATTGATATGCGCAGACTTCTCTCGATTCTGCGAGTACGTTTCTATTCTAGACTTATTCAGTGTAGATTGTCTAGATTTCTTTTTGCCATAAAATTTTGTGTTCCGTTAAGCAAGTGAATCGTTTCATTCATGATGTTGAGTTAGCTATTTTAAAGATGATTTTTCCTTTCTGCGGTTGGGACTATAAGTTAAGAACAAGTTAATGTTGATTGCTTAAGAACAGAGCTTCCCGCTCTTTTATTATCCACCTATGAGTGCTCGGATTTATCTAGCGAGTGGATTTATCCAGCAAACTTAATGGTTTGGGTCCATGTTAGAGTTTCCGTCCCCGAGGGAGGTTCTTCCTCCGTGTTGCAGGTGATGGAAGCATGCAGTGGAAGCATGGAGAGAGCCACCGACGAGATAAGTATTTATGACAATCTTGGAAATATAAGAGTTTATGTTAGTATTTGAGATAAGTATATGTTAGTTTGCTCAAAGAAATAGCTATTTTGGGTAAGGAGAATACTTATTCAATAGTTATTGCATTTTTCGAAAATAGAATGAATATTAAAGAAATAGAAGTTAATATTGCATTTATGGAAAGAAAGAATGCATATAAAAGAAGTAGAAGTTGAGTGGGATTTTATTGCAAAGGGATATATGCTTTATTGCATTGGGATCCTAGTTAATTTAGAAGTTTATTGTGGAAAATTAATGCATTGCATGCATGATAGAAATTGTGATATGATATGATGTGCTTCTTGGCACATCGATAATCATTCTAACCTTCTTGAAGAAAAACATATGTTTTATATACACAAATATAGTGTCTTTTTAGAAAAAGAGAGCATTCTTCATACAGGAAAATAATAACTTTATAAGAGACTTTTTGGAAAACAAAGATAGGGATTCTTTCCTTAAAAGACATACCTAAATAATGTTCATGTAAGAGCAAGAATCCATACTTGTTTCATGAAAAGACTATGTGTATTGAGGTAAAAATAATTGTGTTAGGAAGAACACATGTTGCATGCTCATAAGGGTAGCTATTGTGATTTTGGAGATATGATTTTGTGTGTACATAGAGAAAGTGGTCATGTTAACTTTCTTGCACAATATAATCTCTTGAAAGATTGTCTTGCTAGATGAGTTGTGTTGACTTCTTGATTTTGTTGCATGAAGGGTAAGTTAACCTTGATTTTTTTATTTTGATTCTTATACATAAAGATGGATATCTTTAATAATTTCTCGAAAGGAAAGCTTGAGACTCCTTCATATAGGAAGATAGAGAGATGAGGTTATAATGACTTCCCTTAAGAAAGAATTATGTAATTGTTTACATGAAATGTTGATAGAATTCTAGAAAAGGGATTATGTGTTGCATACTTTCAAGGAGGGCTCTTATGATGGCTCTTATGATAAGCTATTGTATGCATAAAGAATAGTCAATGTGTTCTAAAGATATATTCTTTGTATGACTAGAAGAACTATTGGGCCATATTTCTTTAGGAAAATGATAGGTGATTACTATTATGCTCACATAACTATTATCTTAACTTCTTGATTAAGATGTGTATGCACACGAGATTTGTGTTAGCTTTCTTTAGAAAGGATATACATATATTCGCATGCAGGAAAAAAAAAACTACAGGTTCTGTGATAATGCTTTATATATTCGCATGCATCAAAAGTGATAGCTAAGGGACTAGTTCTTTTGACAAAGTTTATGTAAATTTTCATGCAAGAAGATTATAACTGATATTTTAGTTAGTCCCTTCAAAGGAAGCCTTAGTGCTTGTGCCCTTTAAGAATATGTGCATTGCTAGTTAATATGATTATTTATAAATGTAATCATGATGTCAATGTTGATAATGAGAACATGGACTTGTAAACTAATGATTAGTTCTCTTAAAGAGAAATATGCATTAGTGTGAATAAGCATTGTGAAAAGTAGAATAAGAATTTACTTGAATATATGCACTAGTTAATTAGTATGTTATACTTGCTCATGCAGATGAGTAGATGTTGAAAGATCTCTTTTAGAGGTTGATTATTGATTCATTAATATGGTATCTAATCTTGTTGTCAAAGTTTGTTGACGACAGCATTGACAGGAAACGATGGCGGTTGGTGCCAAAGAAAAGTGATGTTCAACATTGTGGCAGGAAAATGATTAACGGGCCATGCAGATGAGGTAGAGTTGCGGGATCGTCCATTGCTAGAACAATCATGCCACAAGGAATGTTGCATGTGGCGGTATGTAAGGAAAGGGTTTTATGGAAAATGTATTAGCTTTTAGCTAGTTATGTAATAACTTAATGATAATTCATTGTAAGGATTTCATAACAATGGTTAAGGGATGGAATCCCTTATGAGCCATTGAGTGAGGGGTGAAAACCCTCACGAGCGTTTAATAATAAATTAAACGTTTGCTGGTTTTCACCCTACGGGGTTTCCAGGGTATATTGGTGTTCAGTGGTGTGATTGCCTTTTGTGTCAATTTTGATGATGATGAATCCTTGATGTTGATGGTTCTTTATTTGGTGGCATGATCATATTGTCCAAGTAGGAGATTAATTAATATGTTTATGGAAATGATGAAATGGATGCAAGGATTTATGAGACAGTTTATGTTATTATACTACCACAATGGTGGTTAAAGGTTATGCAATGGTTATGTAACTTACTGTCTTTGATGGAAATTTACTTGATGTACTAATGAATATTATATCTAATGGTTAATGATGAATCGTGGAGTTGTGAATTGGATAATTACTTGTGGTCATTTGTATAAAAAATGTCTAACTCCCTACTTTTACATGCGAGGTTACCGGGGTATGTTACAAGTGGTATCAGAGCTAAAGGTTGCAGTACTGGCGCCTTTGGGAATTGGTAAGCGGAAAATACATTAAGGTGCGCCCCAGTGGCATTAACTTAGGTATGTGTTTAACCATTCACATATTGATTTGTGTAGTACACTACCTTCGGCATGATATGTGTGAATCATGTTTATAACTGCTTTGAGTAGTAAGTAATGAAGTTGTTGCGTAACTATGTTCATGATATTGGATTTCTGATGATGATAAAAGACAATGAAACTTTTGACGCACTTAAGAACAATATTGAACACTCATTACACTTATGAAAAATCTTGAACACTCATTGACGAAAGTGACAATCAACAACCTACTTTTGATTTGCAAATATGGCGATAACAATGATTTATTTAATAAACAGGATTGATGTTGCAATGAACTAATTTTAATGAGTCAATGCATGAATGTAAAATACGGGGATGTCCTTGGATTTAACGATATAGTGTTTTAAAAAAAAAAACTATGCAAGACGAGCAGGGGCAAGAGCCAGTGCATGCGCAACGTCCACCTGAAGATAGTCATAAATATTTTCCAGTTGTGGTGCATGGAATAAATCTTAAAAGGGAAATATCAAGATGGAGCCGGAGGGGGAAATAATTGGTACTTATGGCAATGCGTTGCACTTCAACCATCGTTTTGGACCCTCTGTACATTATTTCTCATCTGTGAGGCCCTCGTCGTGCTCCGTGGTGGTGTAGCATAATGAAGAGAAAGACTGAGGAGCGGTTTTGACATCAGGATCTTGCGGTGTGGACGCTGCCAAGAAAAAGATAAGTATCTTGCTCGATTCTCTTGAATTCAAATATGTGCATGTTATTATATTTACAATATTGCATTTTGAGAAGATAGTTCTTGTAAGTTTTTTTTTTTTTTTTTTTTGGTTTTCCAGATTTGTAACTGTCCATTTCTGTGCTATTTGATATGGATATTTTGACATGCAGTAGAAAAATTTATCTGCTTGAATCGACTTGATTGTAATAACTAATTTTGATTCAGTCTTGTCATAGATGCTTGAAGATGATTGGTAGTTGAGATTGGTTAGTATTGCATGACTAACCAATACAACTTATATCATAAACAAGTGATGGTTGATTGATGTCACATGCGTGGAATGTGTATGATGATTTTATGAGAAGAGTTCTTAGTTTTACTCACCATGAGAATGCTTCATGAATAGTGTATGCTTATGTCTTAATTATTTGAGATTCACTAGCATGGTATGTGTTTATGTTAATCATTACTAGTTGTGAGATAAAAAAATCCTTTGAGCCTCGATTTAATGATGGCCGAATTTATCTCTACTATGGGAATGACGGATTTCTTATGCATGTTGCATTCCAATATGAAGTTAATTGTAGAGGCATGTTCAGTGGGTAACATCTCTAGGACCCATTCATTGTAGAAGTACATGTGACAATTATTCATAAATAGACTACATGTGTTAATGAAGTTATTAGTAAACTCTAACTACCTTCCCCAATTGTAGATGCTTTCAAAGGAAAAAGGAAGCAAGGAGAAGGGAGAAGACCATGCTGTAGGGACAGACAGAGAAGGGAAAAGAATCGGTAAGTCCGGTGATGACCAGATAGCGCTTGATGTGCATGTGAGTATTCCTTTGACCATGCTTAAGGAGTTGGAAAATGATAACTATAGTTTGTTGATGTTAGTGATTTTCGTAATGTCTCCTTGAAGTTATTATTCTGAAATGGTCACATAGTAGTGATAAGATAGTTGTTGCATCTAACATCAAGTGGTAACTCTAGTGCATGTGTGACACTTAGGGGATCATGCTTGTAATTGCATAAGTAGAGGAATTGCTTCCAATAAGGGTAGTTTAACTAGTTAGCTATCCATGTTGAACCAATGGTTGGTCAGAACACCTTGATTATTCTTAATTATATTAATGATGCATGGCCAATGCTGGTCATAGTAAACGTAAGATAATATTCCATTAATGACGGTATGGATTAAGACAACAGACTATGGGAAATTGGAAATGTTTGGATCATTAACTCAAGTATTGTTGACAATTATACTTGCATATGCTTTTATACATGACGATATTGTATGCATGAAAAAATTTGGAAATTGAATACTTGTTAACCGATGCATATTTATAACTAACGTTGCTGATGGGATTAAGTAGAGGTAGCTTAATGGAAACAAGAAAACTCATCACATAAATCATTGCAATGTGAATTTCAATCATAAATGAGAAAGAATAAAGTTATATGATATGCATGAATTGTGTTATTTAGAATCTGAGTGCATACAACATGTCTAAGAAATATGTTTCCCATCAATCTAGATGTTGTGGACCCATGATGAGGGTTAAGTGTAAATGCATGGTGTACATGCATGTATAGTTTGTTTATGATAATGTTCATATGGTTCATTACGTAAATTACTTTGGGAAAGAATGATAAAAGAGAAATTTAACATGCCAGACAGATGCAGATAGTTGTGAAACGCTAGAATGCCTTGGGTTGATGACAGTTACCTGCTCGGAGGGGTTGATGGTACTTGTCTACCCCGATTGTGAAAGGATGGAATACCTTGGGTTGATGACAGTTACCTGCCCGGAGGGGTTGATGGTATTTGTCTGCCCGAGTTTGGGTTGATGGCAGTTACCTTCCCGGAGGGGTTGATGGTACTTGTTTGCCCGAATCTCCTCTCCATAGAATTCTTGAGCTGGTTGGCCAGTGGAATTCCATGTTAGACCTGGTAAGGTCTTTATCCAGGAAACTCTCTGGATGTGAAAATGACTCGACCTGGTTGAGGAAACCAATTCCCATGGGTTGGGAATTCTTTAGCCTATTATGATTGTCATAGCTAAAAAAAAATTAACTAATCAGCTATATGATGTGTTAAAAATGAATTTTACATATAGTTGTGTGAAATATGTTATGCACATTTAACAGGAAATGAGCTTAGTGTCAATAAGGAGTTATTGGAAATTTTAATTCCTTTATTATATTATTAATCTTGTAAACATCTTAGTAGGGGCTAAGACAATTTTCACTTGATGCAGTGAATGATTGTTAGAGAGCTAGGTGCTCTTTTGGTACTTGTAAAAGTACTTTGTGGATGTCTTTAGTGAGAATTAATTCAATGTGTTTATAGAGCAGTGATGAGCTCTTTAAGGTACTTGTAATAGTACTGTGATTTAAAAGTCATCTAACATTGCACAATTGATTGATAGTTAAAAGTATTTCATTTGACTCAGAATATTGTGACTAATGCAATTGGATTTGTTAGTCATGCATTACAGGAATTACTTACCATGGAGGGTTGATGGGCTGTTCAACCACTATTAAAATGCTTACGCGAAAGTGCTCATGATTTTCAATAGTAGATGGTAAGTAATGGTAAGTTGATACAGATTTTGGTTTTTGAATTTGAATAAGGGCCAAGTGGTGGCAATTAGAAGTTGTGTAATTTTGCAATTATGATTGCTTATGACTATAGATATTTATTATGATTATATCATCACTATTTTGTTTTTTGACATTTCTTAGAATGAAACCTTTGTTTATAAAGAGAAAGGATCACATTTTCTGTGGTGTAGATGGTAATACAATGAGTAAAATCTAAAGTTCCAATGAAATATGAACATCGAGGACGGTGTTCCTGTTAAGGGGGGGAGTATGTAACATCCCTAAGTAACTTAGCGTAAATTAAACAGTTGAGAAATAATTATGAATCAGTTATTAACTGATTCTTGATACGCATGAAACTAAGTTGAGAAATAATTACGAATCAGTTATTAACTGATTCTTGATATGCGGGGAACTGAATGAGGAAAAAATAGTTGGGTGTCAAATAATGGAGGAAAAGCCTCTAACAAAATATTCCTCCAACTACCGCACCCTTCAGTAAATGTATAACTATGCTCCTGGGTATACATTACACCTCATTAATGACTGTGAAGTTTAGGTAAGGTGGCAGAAAGAAAGATTTCTGCTAGATGTATTTGTTGTCATCGGGTAACTTGGGATGCTTGAGCATGCATTTAAAAGATCAAGCGTTGAGTTTGTGTTGGCGGCTATAAGGAAACCTCCTACGGAAGATGGAAGGAGGTTTTGCGTGGGAATGAACCAGACATCAGGCATTGGGTGGACTGTTCCTGGTAACTTGGATTATTTACAGATTACGCACAGAATTGCAATTATTTGTAGATTATATTGATATGCGCAAACTTCTCTCGATTCTGCGAGTACGTTTCTATTCTAGACTTATTCAGTGTAGATTGTCTAGATTTCTTTTTTCCATAAAATTTTGTGTTCTGTTAAGCAAGTGAATCGTTTCATTCATGATGTTGAGTTAGCTATTTTAAAGATGATTTTTCCTTTCTGCGGTTGGGACTATAAGTTAAGAACAAGTTAATGTTGATTGCTTAAGAACAGAACTTCCCGCTCTTTTATTATCCACCTATGAGTGCTCAGATTTATCTAGCGAGTGGATTTATCCAGCAAACTTAATGGTTTGGGTCCATGTTAGAGTTTCTGTCCCCGAGGGAGGTTCTTCCTCCGTGTTGCAGGTGATGGAAGCATGCAGTGGAAGCATGGAGAGAGCCACCGACGAGATAAGTATTTATGACAATCTTGGAAATATAAGAGTTTATGTTAGTATTTGAGATAAGTATATGTTAGTTTGCTCAAAGAAATAGCTATTTTGGGTAAGGAGAATACTTATTCAATAGTTATTGCATTTTTCGAAAATAGAATGAATATTAAAGAAATAGAAGTTAATATTGCATTTATGGAAAGAAAGAATGCATATAAAAGAAGTAGAAGTTGAGTGGGATTTTATTGCAAAGGGATATATGCTTTATTGCATTGGGATCCTAGTTAATTTAGAAGTTTATTGTGGAAAATTAATGCATTGCATGCATGATAGAAATTGTGATATGATATGATGTGCTTCTTGGCACATCGATAATCATTCTAACCTTCTTGAAGAAAAACATATGTTTTATATACACAAATATAGTGTCTTTTTAGAAAAAGAGAGCATTCTTCATACAGGAAAATAATAACTTTATAAGAGACTTTTTGGAAAACAAAGATAGGGATTCTTTCCTTAAAAGACATACCTAAATAATGTTCATGTAAGAGCAAGAATCCATACTTGTTTCATGAAAAGACTATGTGTATTGAGGTAAAAATAATTGTGTTAGGAAGAACACATGTTGCATGCTCATAAGGGTAGCTATTGTGATTTTGGAGATATGATTTTGTGTGTACATAGAGAAAGTGGTCATGTTAACTTTCTTGCACAATATAATCTCTTGAAAGATTGTCTTGCTAGATGAGTTGTGTTGACTTCTTGATTTTGTTGCATGAAGGGTAAGTTAACCTTGATTTTTTATTTTGATTCTTATACATAAAGATGGATATCTTTAATAATTTCTCGAAAGGAAAGCTTGAGACTCCTTCATATAGGAAGATAGAGAGATGAGGTTATAATGACTTCCCTTAAGAAAGAATTATGTAATTGTTTACATGAAATGTTGATAGAATTCTAGAAAAGGGATTATGTGTTGCATACTTTCAAGGAGGGCTCTTATGATGGCTCTTATGATAAGCTATTGTATGCATAAAGAATAGTCAATGTGTTCTAAAGATATATTCTTTGTATGACTAGAAGAACTATTGGGCCATATTTCTTTAGGAAAATGATAGGTGATTACTATTATGCTCACATAACTATTATCTTAACTTCTTGATTAAGATGTGTATGCACACGAGATTTGTGTTAGCTTTCTTTAGAAAGGATATACATATATTCGCATGCAGGAAAAAAAAACTACAGGTTCTGTGATAATGCTTTATATATTCGCATGCATCAAAAGTGATAGCTAAGGGACTAGTTCTTTTGACAAAGTTTATGTAAATTTTCATGCAAGAAGATTATAACTGATATTTTAGTTAGTCCCTTCAAAGGAAGCCTTAGTGCTTGTGCCCTTTAAGAATATGTGCATTGCTAGTTAATATGATTATTTATAAATGTAATCATGATGTCAATGTTGATAATGAGAACATGGACTTGTAAACTAATGATTAGTTCTCTTAAAGAGAAATATGCATTAGTGTGAATAAGCATTGTGAAAAGTAGAATAAGAATTTACTTGAATATATGCACTAGTTAATTAGTATGTTATACTTGCTCATGCAGATGAGTAGATGTTGAAAGATCTCTTTTAGAGGTTGATTATTGATTCATTAATATGGTATCTAATCTTGTTGTCAAAGTTTGTTGACGACAGCATTGACAGGAAACGATGGCGGTTGGTGCCAAAGAAAAGTGATGTTCAACATTGTGGCAGGAAAATGATTAACGGGCCATGCAGATGAGGTAGAGTTGCGGGATCGTCCATTGCTAGAACAATCATGCCACAAGGAATGTTGCATGTGGCGGTATGTAAGGAAAGGGTTTTATGGAAAATGTATTAGCTTTTAGCTAGTTATGTAATAACTTAATGATAATTCATTGTAAGGATTTCATAACAATGGTTAAGGGATGGAATCCCTTATGAGCCATTGAGTGAGGGGTGAAAACCCTCACGAGCGTTTAATAATAAATTAAACGTTTGCTGGTTTTCACCCTACGGGGTTTCCAGGGTATATTGGTGTTCAGTGGTGTGATTGCCTTTTGTGTCAATTTTGATGATGATGAATCCTTGATGTTGATGGTTCTTTATTTGGTGGCATGATCATATTGTCCAAGTAGGAGATTAATTAATATGTTTATGGAAATGATGAAATGGATGCAAGGCTTTATGAGACAGTTTATGTTATTATACTACCACAGTGGTGGTTAAAGGTTATGCAATGGTTATGTAACTTACTGTCTTTGATGGCAATTTACTTGATGTACTAATGAATATTATATCTAATGGTTAATGATGAATCGTGGAGTTGTGAATTGGATAATTACTTGTGGTCATTTGTATAAAAAATGTCTAACTCCCTACTTTTACATGCGAGGTTACCGGGGTATGTTACACACACCTAGCTCTAAGCTGTCAAAGTCACCACCTTTGACACCACCACACATGGATCACAGGGGCATCTAAGCTGTCAAAGTCACCACCACACAAGGATCACACCTAACCACCACACAACCACACAAGGATGCTATCAAAGTCACCACCACACAAGGATCACACGGGCATCTAAGCTATCAAAGTCACCACCACACAACCACAGAAGGATCACACCCAGCCACCACACAACCACACAAGGATCACACCCAACCCTAAACTGACTAGTTTTTAGCATGTCTCCTCGCCCTAGGACTGACACAACAACCTCCGTGAGGTTTGATCCTGGGTTGCCTTGCTGACGAGGCCCATCCTCAACTGCTTGTGCTAGTGGGACTTAACCATACTAGATCCATTTTAGTGGGACTTGACCATACTAGGCCTATTTTAATGGTTGACATTAAATTAAATTTGTCAAATGTTAAACATTTACGGTTGACAACTACCCCATTCTCATTTATTAAGGCACAAACATCTTTTTTGAGTGCAAAACTTGAGGAAATGTTTGCACCTTGAAAGATTTGATCCCTCTCGAAGCTTGATAGATCGAGCTAAGATGGGTCTACCCTAGTTTACATAATAGATATTTATATAAAAATAAAGCATACATTTTTAGACATAAAAACTATAAATACATGAATCAAAATCATTAAAATATGATTCCCTAATTTTTTTTTGAAAACTTTCATGTTTTGCAAGCGAAGCATTACCTTTACTAATAATAACCACATGTAAGATTGACAACTCAAGGTTCTAATCCCCGAACTAGTCTAGTCTAGTTCGTGAAATTTCTGTCTATGTATAACTCTCACATAAAAATATTCGAATTTAGCACCACAAATTGACAATTGGTTATTTTTATGTGTGGAAAATTCATTTAAATTTTATGCCTTTAAATAGGTTATATTACAGAAGAATACCATGGGAAAAAACCATGAGTTGTGAAAAACAATGCATGGGTTGTGAAAAA